>JAQOOD010000002.1:26467468-26617263 GCA_029633175.1 Citrus glauca
TTGGACTCTGCCCACCTTTGCCTTTTGGAAAAAAATTTAAAAAGAAAAAAGAAATATTTAGTATAAGAATAAGTTTAAAAAAATGTTTAAAAACTTGAAATTGTGAAATAGACAGATTATATTTTAAAAATTTATTATGAACTATAAGAAGAAAATCAGTAATGTTCTGGGTCAACATAAGTAACTATATGTTCCAACAGCCCTAGTGTATTTTTTTCTTTTACCGTTAAATTAGTGGATTTGTTAATTAAATAAACTAGTGGTTAAATTAATATTTTTTTCATTTCTAAACGGACCTAGTGCCCAGGGATGACAATGGAGAGGGGAGGGGAGGGGAGGGGTGGGGACCAATTTCCCCGTACTCATCCTTGATATTTTACGTATGTCTCCATCCCCTCCTTATCTCCATCGGAATTACTTGAGAGAATCAACATCCTCTCTTCAAATAATAACAGGGGATCCCTGAGGGTTCTCGATCCCCGAATAACTAATACATTTTTTTATTTTCAATTTGAGTTAATCATATTAAAATAAAAAATTCAAATAAAAATAAAGTTTGAAATATATCTTACATTAATATCCATTACAAAAGTCACATATATTAAATTAGTAAGTAACGGAGCATGCAAGAGATACAAACTTCTTTTACAAACTATCATGAACAAATTAATAATCTAATATAAAATTGTTACAAATAAAATCGAATTTAGATTCAAAGTTCACTTTTTCAATGGTGGCGTGGGTACTTTATAAATGTGGTCTATTCCCTTTACAACACAATAGTTAAATCAGAGCAAATCAAGAGCAAATATTAGATTAGATTAGATTAGATATTAAAATTGTGATTCATTGTAGGCAATTATAACATTTAAAAATAAATAAAAAATATATTTAAGTTTAAAATATTTAAAGAATGTTAAAATTAAAAAATTTGGGCTAATAGAATCTACTCGGTCTTTTTAATATCCTAAATAAAAATTTAAGACTTTAATTAGTTAATTAGGCCTAAAAGTTTAATAATATAAATATTTTTATATTTTTATTTTTACCAATATTTATAATTTAAATTATTATTTATTTACTAGTAATTTTTTTAAAAAATAAAATTAAATCAAAAATTAAAATGGGGAAATGGATAGGGGATGAGGTGAAACCCGTCTCCTCCCTAATTAAAAAATTGAGTAAAAAAATTTCTTCGTCCCTTCCCCAAATAAAAAATTGGGTATGAAATTATTCTCATATCCTTTCTGAATGAGAAAAATCCCCAAAGATACCCATCCATGTGGGGATTTTTACTAGCACCTCGTACCCTTGTGTGTTTTTCCACCTAATCATTTAATCAATAATAAAATGACAATAATGCCATAAAACTTACCAATTGTTCACATCATATCTAACTCCAACAGAATCGTGCAAATATTATTTGCTACATCAAGATAATATTGACATTCGTCCACTCAAAAGTGTGTAATCTAAAAAATGCAAAAAATAAAAATTAAACGTTTAGACAAGATCTGAAATACTGCAGCAGTAATTCATCGAAATGGCTTGCTAAGGTAGTCCCCTAACCCGACATAATATTAAAATCACGCAAAATTTGCCAAGAGAACGTGGAAAAATGGAAACTTTTGAATTCTAAAATCATGCAAAATTTGCCAAAAGAAGAGGAGAAACGTAATCCGAGATTATTTTGTTGGTTTTTTCTGTTGGGTGGAAAGCATCCCAGAAGACGTATTTGCTTGCATCTTCGCATGTTAATGGACTGCGTTGACTGCAGAGGTAGCTCATTTCATACGTTCCTGTGCCACAACAAGCTTTTTCCACAACTTCAAATCCTGCATGTTAAAAATGGAATTACATACGTAGTGATTTTAAAGTAAAAAATTTATTAATATATAGAAACATATATAATTTATCACTAATTAATGAACATGTGATATAAAACTTTTAAAAAATTTTATTTGAGATTCAGATGTTGGAATTTTCCGTTTTCGAACAAAACGACTCTATATCAAATAAAAATAGTTAAATAATGGGATTATTTTTAATGTTGAAATTTTATGTTTTCGAATAAAATAACTTAGTGTCAGATAAAAATAGTTGAATAATGGGATTATTTTTAACTTAAATGGTTACTAAATGCTTAGCAACATTTCTCAAGTCTGCACCTTTTTAAAATGTTGATTCAACTATTATATTAATCCACAATTCTACTAGTGATGTATACCTGAGTTATATTTGTCATAATATTGGAAGAAAGAAAAAGTAACGATGTTTGTTTTATTATATTTATTATTATTTTAATGATTTTCTAGCACTGAATTGAAGAAGCCAAATTTTGGATTTTATAGTTGCTATTTTGGTGCAGTGAAACTAATGAGACTGATTCAGCAGACCAACACGAGTTGTTCCAACCAAACATGTCGCTTGTTAATTAAAAGCAAATTTAAGTTTTCAACCGCTACTTTGATTTTTAGGTAGACTCTTGAATAATTGAATCCACCAAAAATACCATGACATCATGTTTTCTTTTTGCTCCTCATTCCAAGAGAAAAATATGTCAATGTTTTTACTTGAAATCGGAAATTAGCTTTTCTGAGACTTTACTATTTACGTCGTAAGAAAGTCACATTAAAATTCAATAATTTAATTTATTAAAATAGTTATACGAAGCTTATTGCAATATTATATATATATGTGTGTGTACTTTTGATTGTCGTTGAAAACATTTTTAAAAAATCAAGAAACAATTTTAATTTGTCAAAGAGGAAATGATGGCCGCACAAAAATGAGGAGCCATTTGTAGATGCAAGAAAGGATAAGTAAAACTTACCATAAGCATCGGGTTTTCTAATGATTTGATCAAAAATTTTGAATGCCTCAGCGTCCAAGATTCTTATTCCAGGAAGCTCCCTATTAAGCTTTATCGCCAAACTAGACAACTTGCCATTAAATTCCAGGGCCACATTGTTGTATTCCTCAACACAATCATGGTGACCAGGGAAATTTGTGGTCCTCTCTAATGGCAAGCACCCCATTGGAGGAAGCCCAGTGAGGGAAAATTTCCTAGCTCCAAGGTTATACAACTTCCTGAGAAAATTTTCAGCAAGTCCGATTAGAAAATCCTGGAACTGCGTAGGACTAAGATGGGCTCTTCTCTGAGGAAATATGTAGTAATTTTCCAGGAAATCATTTGTTCCTAAGCTCACTATATACAATGCCTCGGCAACAATTTCCTTAGCTTTTGCTTCACCGACATAAGCTCTCAGTTTGTTTTGATAATCCTGAAAGTACTCCAGTTCCTTCAATAAGGGAATCACATTCTGCAATTTAATTTAATTAAAACAAACACATCAGCAACCAGGATTTTGGATCAGCCGGCTAGGTCATAATGCAGAAATTTTAAACTTAACTTGGCTATGATGCTTATCGGGATATATTTAACAAAAGGGTATCTGACAATGATTTGTTTGAAGGACTTACAAGTACGCTGGAGGTCACAATGTCGTAGCCAGTTCCAGCAGAGGCAAAGCAGACACCGCTGGCGAAATCCGAAATGTTATACGCTGGATCTAGGTAAGCTGGGATTGTTGGCTTGAGGCCAAATGCCTCAGAAATGAAATCCGGAGGAACGCGGCCATTGCAGAAGCGGCCTGTGGGGCGGCCGCCTTCAAAATCGCGGCCATAGGGATGGAAATTGCTCTTCAGGACTGTTGCAATCACGTTGTTGTTTCCTGTGTCAACTGATGAGTCTCCAAAAACAATGACTGCTGGTACTTTTGCTTTGACCAGTATAGAGACTTGTGTTAACAAAAGGGCCAGAATCAAGAGCCCTGCTGAAATGTATGTGAATGCCATTCTGTTTTGTTTTCAAAGATCAATATTTGGAGATGGACTTGTGATTATATTCAAGAATTTGACGAGATTTTCTACTTTTGAAATGAGGTCTTGGTGGTGCGGCTATTTTAAGCGTTTTAAGCATGACATGATGACTGAATGAGCGTCCCCAATTTCATTAATTGAGCATTAGTGGCGAAGAAAAATATCTGGCTTGTAAATAGATAGGATATACCAACAACGGCCTACCCTAGCTGACATGTGATTGTTCTATTTTAACCAAAGTTTTTGATTTGAGACTTAAAAATGTAGTTGTGTTAAATATTTATTGAAAAAATTTTACCGTCCTAGTAATCTTACTCGGTTTGAATCTGAATTAGTCGATATTCAATATAATCTTTAAATTTCAAATGATTTAATACACAAAAAAAATAGATAGGATATTGACATAAAGATAAAAAATGGATTGTTATTTTTTTATCAATTAATATTTATCTCCTATTATTTGATTGAAACATATGTGATTCAGGTGGTGACGCATTACAATACATTGAGAAATAAGAGCTTATCGTTATAATCTTAGAGTAAAATTTAATTTACACAGGATTTTAAGTGAATGTTAAAATATGGCATCCTTTCATTAAGAAATATTATTGCTGGTGTTGAGATATGTGGCTATTTTGCTTCAAGATATATAAGCGAGATTTGCGAACAAATTGAAGTTTCCGTACATTTGCATTATCATTGGTGAAATATAGAGGTGAATGGCAGGTAACTGGCGGCTGTAATTTTTAAGAAGTCATTTTCTTGTATGTAAAGAGAAAATGTAAGCGTAGTTTTTAATTTAAAAGGCACATGACAGATTAACAGTAGTCTCAATTAAGGGGTCCTGAAACAATAAAGGCTTCCAACAGAGAAGGTGACATTCATTTGCTGTCCTATCCATTTATGAAATCTTGATGCAGCCCGCTCAACCATATTTGAGACTTTAGACAAATAAGTTTAATTAAATTTTTTAAAAAATTTATGACAAAAAATATATCTATTAGTTATATATTATTTATTGAAAATTAATTTTTTAAACACTATAAAATGTAAAATTATTAAATAAAATTCTATTAGATTTTTTAACTTAAATTACATTTTTTTTACTACTCGTTTTGTAAATTAAACTAATTTTTCTATTCTTCTATTTTCTAAAGTTTTTTTGGTAAAGTTTTATTTCAAAATAGATAAAACAAGCACAAAAAAGTAGATTAATAAAAAGAATTAAGAGAATAATAAAAAGATAAAATCTTAAAATTTAAAATCTGGAATTTATCGGTTTTGTAGGAATTAAAACTACTAAGTACTACATTAAATAAAGTTTATAGGAATTTAATAGTTTATTTAGGAAAAGATCATTCCAAAAAAATAATAAATTAAATAAATAATAATAACTTTTAAATTTACTTTCTTTTTTATATATAACATAATAATCTCATGCTTCATTTATGTAAAGTGAGGCGTTCGGCACAACTTAAGTTGTCGAGAGGTCAAGTTGCTACTGCTTGATACTAGTCATACATATGTTGCATAGTTTTTGAAAACTCCTTGACAGCTCAGTTACATTTTCACATTTTCTATGCACTTCTTGAGCATTACAATCCTTGAACATGAGACCCTGATCATGCAACTCTTTTCTCTAAAATTAAAAGAAAAAAAAAGAAATAATAATGACAATAAATTGGATTTCTCTTTAATTGAATAATATGTGGATGATCATTTGGAAATTAGCATGTTCGTGCATGTAAACAAACTGATGTTCAAACTTGAATGTGCTTATCAAAGAGATGGCATAAATTAATTACGATTATTCTGACTAAACCACAATAGAATAAAATTATTTATGAGTAATGATCTAATGGGTGATAATGTTCATTCTATAATGAGCGATAGTGCCACAAATTATTGTCTAATTAATTTATAGTTTTAATATTATTCATAAAGAGTTACAAAATTATGTCCTATGTATTAAATACTTATTATATGATGGTCAATGATTCTCACTAAATCATTTTGGTACCTAAGGAATCGGCATCATAAATTATAATGGTGGTACAAGACCCTAATTATCGAATTGAGCTGCATGTGAAACTAACTTGTGGGCTTATGTACTATGCATTGATGATGACGCATCATGCATGGCTCGACTCTTACTTTATACCATTGAACATTGATGGATGACTGATTTTATGGGTCACTGTTTAAATGATATTGTTCAGTTATATTTCCAAAAGAACTAACTTTAATAAGTCCATATCTAGATTAATAAATAAACATATTATAAAATATAAACCCAGTTTCTCTCACTCACATGGTTGTATAGAACACATTGGTGCAAGGACGACATGTCGTCTCCTGATGTTATATGTGTGCGCCAGATTAGGATTTAGACACAAAGGTTTTCCACTTATATCAAATAAGTCCCGCTCACGGCTCACAAAGATTACAAAACTGCCCTGATGCTGCTATTTGACACAAATGAAATAGTTTTTCCTTTTAGTTGAAAAAATCGACCAAACATTTCAACACTAACGGTATGTGGACTCGGCCCATTTCTGGCTCAAAAGCGGCCCACATCGAGACAGAGTTGCTCTGTGTGATTTTCTGATTCTCAGTCAAGTTCCTTCAATTGATTACCGCAGGGTTCGAGTTAGAAATTCTCAAAATCACAGTTTTATTAATACAATTGATCACTCAAGAATTGATGAAGGTATTTCTGAACAAAATATGGAGATTGAGCAGCAAAAGAACCATGGGTTTGTTTGCATTGCAGTGGCAGAGAAGAAATATGTCAGCTTCAAGTAGAAGTAGAAGTGTAATTGAGGGTGCCATCAAAGATGGAGAGCTAAGAGTTTTCATAGTTGCGGGAGAAGTTTCTGGGGACTCGATTGGTTCGCGTCTCATGTCAGCTATGAAGAAACTAGCTCCGCTTCCCGTTTCTTTTTCTGGGGTTGGAGGGTAATCTTAGCTTTCACTCTTTCTTTACTTTGTTAAATTTTTATGGTGCATTTGGGAACGTTACTCGTGTTTGAGTTTGAAGCCCCTCTTCGGGGGAAAAAAGAAAAAAGGAAAAAGAAAACTATCAACTGTAGTTTATTGGTATATATGAACTGTTGTGTTTCTGTTTAATTTTGAAAGCACTAGGGCTATAATGTTTAGTAAGGTACTTGAAAGCGCTTATCATATATCTCTAATGTGATCCTGTGTCTCTGCTCTCTAAGGTCCATGATGTCGGAGCAAGGAATGAAGTCCTTGTTCCCTATGGAAGACATAGCAGTAATGGGAATTTGGGAGTTGTTACCACATATTTATAAGTTTAGGGTAAGTAGTGCTAGCTTCAAAATCCTGTTTATAGGGAAACACCTATGCACCTTTTCAGTTTGGTTCTTATTGTTACTCTAGAAATTTAAAATGTCAGGTCAGGTTGAAGGAAACTATAGAAGCTGCTCTTCTGTTTAGGCCTCATGCTGTTGTGACAGTGGATTCCAAGGGGTTCTCGTTCCGTCTCCTAAAGCAATTACGAGGTAATATGAACTGTCCTCTTGAAGTTAGGATCAGTGTTTGCACATTTGCTTATGTAATAAGTATGCTGTAGGACAATCGGGGAATGATTTTTGCAGCTAGATACAGTCACGAAAGATTGAATGGACCAGCGCACTTCCATTATGTGGCACCATCATTCTGGGCATGGAAAGGAGGTGAAGCAAGGCTCAAAAATTTAGCTGCATTTGTGGATCACATCTTGTGCATACTTCCAAATGAGGAAGCCATTTGTAGATTGAATGGACTGGCTGCAACTTTTGTGGGCCACCCTGTTGTGGAAGATTGTTTGGAGTTGAATTTGGTATGAATTTATGGTCTACTTTTGTTTGTGTGGGGTGTCCATATTTGCTTGGAAAATGGTTGATAAAATTTTAATTTGATTTTGAGTTTTCATGCTTTCCAAGTTTACCTTCTGTGTGGTTATTTTAGCACTAACAGAGGGGAAGGATAATATGTTCAGGGGAAGGGACCTGAACCATGTGAATTGAAGATGGAAGGAAACTCTGAAGATTTCAAAAATAAATATTCAGTACCTTCAGGTAATTTAAATCTGAGGAGTTTCTAAGGAGGCAATAGCTTTGAATTTGAAGTCATTAAACATGGACGGGAGCTACATTGCCTGAAGGTTTTTCAGGATCAAAGCCCCACCGAATTACTGAATCTAATTTGGGAGATGTTTGCACACAATAACACATACAGCCATAGAGCTGTGCGTATGTATATTTAAGAATGAATGTGTCCATTTATTGAAATCTCATCTTGGCTTAATACCTCATATGTTTTATCTTTGAAAGGAGCCACGATCATTAGCTTGCTTCCCGGAAGCAGATTACAGGAGGTCGCTCGAATGCTTCCCATCTTTGCAAAGACTATGGAACTACTAAAAGACTCCTTTCCCGAGTTGATAACAGTCATCCATGTGGCACCTAATCGGCATGTTGAAAATTACATCACTGGACTTATTAAAAAATGGCCCGTGCCTTCTATATTGGTTCCTGGAGGATCCTCAAATCTAAAATATGATGCATTTAGTGTAGGTCCTCTCTTTCCCATCTCTTTATTTCAATTATTGGAGAAGTCATTTGTCAACTGAAACAGAGCTTCAGATTTCAGAAGTTCAGCACCTAATCAGTCGGACTGCATAGATTTGAATGGTATAATTTATTTAAACTTTGTTTGGATGTCTTGCAGGCAAGCAGGGTTGCTTTATGTACTTCAGGAACAGTTGCTGTGGAGCTGCAGCTTGCACGATTACCTTGTGTTGTTGCTTATCGAGCACATTTCCTAACTGAATGGTTTATTCGTTATAAAGCAAAGATTCCATACATCTCTCTCCCTAATATCCTCTTAGATTCACCTATAATTCCAGAAGCTCTGCTTCAAGCCTGCACACCTGATACACTGACCCATTTGCTGATGTAAGATCTGTCTGCAAGACAGTCATGGATTTTCATCCCTTTATTTTTTTGAAGTATCTGAGATTTAACAATTGGCACTCATAGTTAGAGGTGCTTTGGCTTCTTTGATGAGTGAAATCCTAGAAATAGTAATATTCTGTGTGTCTTCTTCAATTTGAAGCTCTCAGAAGTTGTCAGTGACATGCAATGAACAAAAATTTTTAGCTTGGCGTGATTAACTTGAAAATTGTGATCCACTGCAGGGAATTGATATGTGACGAGGGCCTTCAAGAACAACAAATTGTTGCTGCCAAGAAGGTTGTCAGACTTCTCTATCCTTTGGAAAGAATGATAAAGAACTTGGAACAACATGATATTAGGTGGACGTTTCATGGTTACAGCCCGAGCATGATAGCAGCAGCCACCGTATTAGGCTTTGTGAAGCCATGAAAGATTGATGAGCCGATGTCAACAATCTCAGACACTCAATTCAATACGACATTTTGTTTCTTTGGCTGCAAAAATTCATGTAGACTTCTTTCTATTCAGATCGAAATTATGAATCGGCTAAAATGCCTCATTAAACTACTAATAAGTTTTTAATTTACAGCAAACCTTTTATATTATTGTATTTTTGAAAGTGAAAATGCATTATGAGAAACAAAATCCAAAATGTTTGCTAGCATAAGATAAAATGAAGTTGATTTAGGTCCATATTGATATGGTAGTTGGAAAATGACATTAGGACATTACAAATTCAATCACATGCGTGGCAAATTTACGGAATATTCTCTTTATAGCTTAACTAACATATTTACCCCTCACTCTTTGGAACAAAAAGTGCCAAATTTTTACTTTGCTACACAATAACATTTTACTCAATCTTAATAGCACTTTTAACTATCTATATTAAATAAAAAAAATCTACAAAATGTATAGGGTCATTACAATAGTTTATTTCTAAGATTTTTACATCTAAATAAAATTTTTTAATTAAACTAAAATAATTTCTTCAAACAATTATTGGTTGACAAACCGTAGAAATGATTTGAACTTGGGTTTATATAAACAAATCTAAAAACTAGTTGTTAAAAACATAAGATAAAAATTTTGTGCGAAATTAGCTAGCCATTTTGCTGACGTGACACGTTATTGTTGGAGACTTTAAGCAAACTGGGTAACCACTTTGTACAAATGTGGTTGCTGATTTCTCTTTGGAAGAAGATTAGCCCCTTTCAGAAATTGTAGCTAAGCAACCTAAGGGGGGGTGAATCTAGTTTAAAAAAAATTATATAAATAAAAATACAATACAATAGAAATAAATGCTTTAAGAAATTTAATAACAGTAAATTCAATAATGTATAAATTTAAAAAGAAAATAGAGAAGAAAACAAACATACAAATTTTTACGTGGTTCGGCAAAACTTATTTATATTTACGCCTCCAAGTAAATCAAGCTTGAGAATTCCACTATTCAAGACTTTAAGATTTTACAATTGATTTTGAAAGTGTCAAAGTGTCAATATACCTTTACAAGTAGTGATCTACACACACGCTTCTTTCCCCCAAATGTTTCCCACACTTATACTTAATTTTGATATATAAATGAAGATTACAAATATTACTCTCTATAAGAGATATAAGTAAATGATAGCTCATTATTGATTCAATGTACATATGTAAATAAGCAAGGTGAAAGCTCAAGATCAGTTGTACAAACAAGTTTCAGCTTAAATTGAGATTGAAAAAGTTGTAAAATTTGGAGAATCCCTCTATACAAGAAGTTATTCCAGAAGAATAAACTATATCACCTCAAAAACCTATACTATTTATGAGATCGATTAGAGAAAGAAGAAGTGCAACATCAGATGACTACATTGTATTTCTCCGAGAACTTGAGGTAAGCATTAGAGTGATGAAAGATGATTTGATTAATTTTCGTCAAGCTATGGAAAGTTTGAACTCTCAGAAGTGGATTGATACCATGAATGAGGAGATGAAATTTATGAAGGACAATAACATATGGGATCTTGTCCCATTACTAAAAAGTGCAAAACCCATTAGCTGCAAATGGATATTTAAGACCAAGAGAGATTCGAAAGATAATGTGAAAGGTACAAAGCGCATCTTGTCGCAAATGGCTTTACACAGAAGAAAGCATCGACTATAAAAAGACTTTCTCTTCGGTTTCTTTGAAAGACTCTTTAAGGATCACAATGGCATTAGTGGCGCATTTCAATTTTGAGTTATATCATATGGGTGTGAAGACAATGTTTCTCAATGATGACATTGATAAAACGATCTATATAGTGTAGTGAAAAAACTTTGTGTTAGGAAACCTAAAGAATATGGTTTGCTAACTTAAGAAATCTATCTATGGGCTCAAGCAAACATATCGACAAAATTATTTTAAGTTTCATCAAGTGATCATCTCATTCGATTTTGAGATGAATTTGATCGATGATTGCATATACTATAAGTGTTGTGGGAGCAATTATATTTTTTTGGTTTTATAGGTCGATAACATTTTGCTTGCTAGCAACAATATAGACATAAGCACAAACTCTATTATTGTGGATCCGTTTACTAAGGGATTGCCATTTAAAATGTTTCATGAGCACACTGCTCGTTTGTGTGTTATGTCATTAAAATATATTCAGTTTTAATAGGAGTTTGTGATTTTAGATGCTCTTATTGTATAAATATTTTTTAGTTATTTCAATTTATGGATATTTCAAGTTATTTTCTATAGAATTAAAGTTTTAGTTTATTTACACTCTAATTTTAGTATGGTTTGATCTCAATAAGCTTTAAGGTGGACTAGTTAGAAATAGGCATGTTAAGATCACATTGCATGTTGCTCAAAAAAAAAAAAAGATCACATTGCATGAAATTTTCATGCTACACATCCATATCATAATTTATGTCAATCAGTTGTATTGACATAATGACCATTGACAGGTCGAGTTGCGATAGTTGTAGTGAAGACCGCTTTAATCGTATATAGGTATGATTGATAGTCCAGATTAGTTATAAATACATTTCGATAATGATAACAAGATTGAGCTCATACAGTTATTTTTGCAAAGCATAATTTTAAGGTTACACATAAAAACCAAGTGAGAGATTGTTGGATCTTCAATCTAGCATTGTTAGAGCCTAATCTAATGTTAGGTTTATATGCAAAAAATTATGTGTTGCAAACTGTTATATAAGATAAGCCCAAGTAAAAGTAATCTATTAAAGTTTTCGATAATTTGAGCTTTAATGTCTCTAATTGGGTGTAGGCCTTTAATATGTGAGACTTAAGAGTAATTTTTATTTTTATGAAGGGCTGAAATAGGAATGGCTAAATACAATATGAAAAATTGTCTATATAAGTGGTTACGATCCTAATGTCACACATATCATTATATTCTTTCTAAAATTCCATCATTAGAGAGAAAGCAAATAGAAAATCAAAGAATTCTCATGGAGAACGTGCAGATGTGAAAGGCCAGCCACACGACTTTAGAGAGCAATTAAATATTATGAATTCAGGTACGCTTCAGCATTTTTTGTTATTAATTTTTGGTGATACAATATGAATGTTTTAAATTATAAGTGATGTTTTTCACCAAAGATAATTATTAATTAATTCTAAAGTCAATGTTCACACATTACTATTCATACAATAATGTATCACTTGCCCATCATTGGCTCCTGCAGACCATACATCTCTCCTGTTACTGAATATCAAAAAAATGATCAATAGAAAAAAGATGGCTGCCACCCATCACCCAAAATCGTGTATGCCATTAGTATTTTGAGTACGTGTAATCATAACGGTCAGTAATATAATCGCACAACATATATAAGGTGACACTTCGTTGGAGCTGATCCAACGTAACCAAGCCCATATAAAATAATAATTTCAAACATGCGCGCTAAATTTAACTTAATTTTAAAAAATTTATATGTAAAACACATAATTTATTTAAAACAACTAATAAAAGTTTAAACTATTTGCACTAAATCATAAAATAAATTTTGAATCATCAAACAATGTTAATAACAGTTTGAATCAGTCATATCAAATCATAAACTAATTTTTCAAAGGATCTATTAGTAAACAAAACACATCAAACATAGTTAATAATAATTTGAACCGCGCACAAAAAGATATCAACCATATTTTAAACTTGTTGTTTCATCAAACACATCAATATAACAAAAACATTTACTATATTCCCAAGAGCTCAAAACATTAGGAGGTAAAGAAAAACAGTAAATTAGATCGGTCCTCTTTTTTCTTGAAAAAAAAATTGGCATAGACTAAAATGCTCCTGGGATTTATGACCCAAATGTATGGTACTCGCTTTAAAAAGATAGTTATTTAATTGTTTAGGATTTTAATTTGTCTAGCTGTTAAATAGATCTAAATTCTTAACAGGTGGCATCAGCTTTTGTATACTACTAGCTTGGGCATAGTTGACGAGAGATTCAGATGCAATAGGGGTAAAATTGTCAAATTATATAAAAAATTAAGAGCAAAGAAATGTGTTGTGGTATTTTTTATAAGGGTAGGGTTATTTGAACCCACTAAATTATTGATAAGACCCACATTTGAAAATAATTATTAATTATTAAAATACTCCTAAATCAAATTACAATTATAGACATTAAAATATAATTAAAAAATAATTTTTTTTACTATTAAACCCATCTATATATCTAATGTTGTATTTTATATTATTTATTGTTTATTAATCTTAAAACATATATATAAGTATACATGTCAGCAAGCCCCTAGTGAATTGGCTCCCATGATTTGGTTTCATCGTGTAGCTGCATCTCGTGATTAAATGCACATACTTATATTTTAAGCAATGAATGCTTTAATATAATCAGTCTTAGTAATATAAAGAGTTACAATTTTTTTTACCTTTTTTTATAATTAAATAAAATAAATTTTCTTCTTGACGAGAAATAGTAAAGTATTTAAATAATTTTTTTCACACAACCGGTTCTTTTAAGTTCTTTTCTAGTAAAATTCGAGGATTTCATTTTTAAACTATAAAAAAATTTAATAATTTATCAAATTATTTCTTGAATGAATCAAAAAATTATAGACAACTACAAAAATTTTAGTTTTTTTATGGATTGGATTATATTAACAAAATATTTGAATTCATTATTTTGAGCACATATAAATTTATAGTAAAAGCATAATTGTTATACAAATTGAGTTTAGTAAGGATATATTAAGTATTTAAGTGGGTTTGTTGAGTAAAATTTAAAATTTTGAAAATTAATAATAGATTTATTTAGTAATTAGATTTAGTAATTAGTTTTATGGGGTTCAAATTGTCCCACCCTTTTTACAAACTATAAAAATGTAACGAGCTATTAAACCAAACTATAAAGCTGTAAAGAACATTTATCGTTAATAATAATAATAATCATCATCATCATAATCATCTTGACCACAAATGACTAATTAATTAATAACATACATTATGTCGAAAAATCCTTGAACATGTGGTAAAGGTTAGTGCACATTAGGTGATCACTACTCACTCTAATTCGTACACTTCAAAAACAAAGCATGATCTCTATAGATTGTATATTGCTTTAAAATTAGTTATGATCAACCAACAGGCATTTATCATGTAATATTTCAATTTTGTCCATCCCAAGTGAGGTCCTTTATCTATTAAATTGTGGAATGAATTAGTAAGTCACAATTTTATAAATTATGAAATTTAATTACTACTCCATAACTGAACCATTAATTAGTTACTTTTATGTTTTGTTTTTAATTAATTTGTAAATCGAACAAATTATGGAATGAATGATGAGAACATTATGAGAATACATAGAAAGACTCGATAGAAACCACACATTCATTTATTACTTCGTCAACCTGAGGCGTGTGAGTTTATCTAAAATGGTGGTGACTAAAAATAATACAAGGGCCTTAATTAAGAGTTAATACTCCTCTATATAAATAAAAATTATGGATTCAATTCAAGATTAATCAATTCATCAAATTAAGTCAAACTTTCAATAGAAAAGAACTTTAAGTAAATAGATGATGATGATGATGTCAAAGAGAATGATGGTATTTGGTGTAATCATGGTGCTCACAACAAGTATAGTAATGGTGGTGAAGGATGGTGCAGAAGCTAAAGAGATTGGTTATGGAGCCATTGCAGCGGGTGGTAATCCTGGATGCAGCCCTGTGCATCCCGAGCTTTGTAAAATGGAGCCTGGTAATCCCTACCACAGAGGATGCGAGAACGAAGCTCAATGTCGAGGACCAGGGGGTCAAAACAAGAATTAATTAAACTTTCATTTAGCCACATTATTTTTTATATCTATGTATGGAATTAATAATAGACGAAGAATTTATAATTATTCCTTATTCTTTTAATTAATTTGGTTATATATTTATGGCTTGTTTGAAGCCGTTTTTTTTTTTTAATAAATACATGCCTGCGTGCATGTCTGATGGAAAAATATTGAAGATTTCTAATAATAACTCAATTTTCACCTCAAGCATATATTATTATCTCAGTAGCTATTCTCAACATGTTTTACTCAAGAGATGCAATTCATTTTTCAATTTTCATATTTCCCAAATCGGTTTAGACTAGTTACTGGACTAAGAATATAAACTAGATGTAATCTTCGACACTCAAATTAACTTTGATTGAAATTATAAGTCTATCGCCTTTTATATGATTTTTAAGCAGATTCACCTACAAATGGCATTCCATACTACTTTTTCACTGGATAAGAACCATAAAAAAAATAACGATCTGCACATGACTGGCTGGACATTGAGAATAGTAAAGGCTTTTGTGTACCTCATATTTTCTTTTTCTTTTTAACATTTATGTCTGAATTTAAAAATAAAATTAGTTTGTTTCACAAACGAGAAACAAGAAAACAAATAAATATGAACCATGAGAGTTTAGAATATCTTTTTTTTTTTGGTTGATAACCGTTGCGAAGCAAGGAAAATATTAGTAATAAAAATAAAAAATAATCCACAACTCAAAAATCCTCTTAGCACAAAAAAATTAAGGGAAAGGTAGATAAATAAGTTATTTACTTAATATTTTATCTTGAAAATATGAAATAATATTTATTATAAGAAAAAATACTTAAATAATAAAAAATACAATAAAGATATTGTTTGGGGGTATTTCAACGGGACCAGAAAGAACGAGCAGGACTAGACGAGTAGGCAGCTGGAAGTAGGACTTGCTTGGACAAAGACGAGCAGAGGGAAATGGAGCCCGTAGCATGTAGCAGGAGCAGAACCATCCTGCTCCAGCCCAAATGTACTATCTGTGAAGGCGCGGTACCATTCCTTGAGAACATGTGGCGAGGAGACCCGGTCAACGCTAGTTGAAGTGGCGCGCTCACCAACCCGAGACTTGAAGCCACGCAGAATACGCAACCACCTACCACCGCAGTAATGGAGATACATGCAACCACCTACCACCGCAGTAATGGAGACACATGCAACCACCTGCCACGACAGTGATGAAAACACACGCAACCGCTTGTCGCGGAGAAGGGGGAAGGATCCTCGGGAGGCCTATAAAAAGGCAGCCCACAAAGGTAAAAGGGTTGAATTTTTTATCACTCTAAGGGGCTAAAAAAGCAAATAATTCAGAACCGATAAAAAACCTAAGGCCAAAAGATTTACGGCCAGTCTTTCCCCAAAAACCTTCTTATCTGACTTGAGCGTCGGAGGGTTTACGCCGGGAAAACACCCGGCGCACTCTGACCTGTATTGTGAACGCAGGAAACCCATAAAAGCAACTGAGCGAGGAGAAGTTCTGGTCGAGATAAAGTTGAATGAGCAGGAAGCCTGGTCGCAGAAGAGCACGACCAGATTTTCGCATCAACATTTTGGCGCCGTCTGTGGGGATCTTGATCAAAAAGCCTTACTTGGCAACAGGGACGGGGATAAAGTAAGAGGAGAAAACCATGGAGATTGGGGGGAGTAATGCGCCAGGGGGAGACGCAACGCTGAGTGATTCCGTGTTTGGCCGGATGGAGAGGATGGAAAGGCAGATGGAGGCCCTAGCATCCATTCTCGATGAGTTGCGTAATGACCGGTGGGATAATCGGAAAGAGAGGGTGATAGCTGGTGGACCAGCACCAGGCTACGATGCTATGAGAAGGGATGACACTACCAGGAGACTTGGCGGCGAGGGAGGTTGCTGCTTTATGCGGGAAGATGTTCATAGAAGGGAAGACCAATCCCTAGGAGGACCAAACTTCAATGAGGACGCCGGAATGGCAAATTCAGAGGAGACAGAACTCCGACAACCAATGCACGACGTTGATCCGCGGCGGGATGAGGTTGCAGCCCGAGTTCCTGGTCGGGGAATGCAATTGGAAGAAGAAGTGCGCAGGTTAGCGCAGGTGCTCGATGACATGCAGGGAAAGAGCAGAGTGCCTGGTTGGAGAATCATGTTGGACGGAGAATCACCTCTCTCGGCGGAGATCATGAGGGCAACCATCCCGAAAGAATTTCTTCTCCCCAACCTTCGATACTCAGGGCGTACTGATCCATTGGTGCATGTCAAGTGTTTCAACGACATGACGGGGGTACAGGGGCTATCTCCAGCCCAGAGGTGCAGGGTGTTCCCGTTATCTTTGGAGGGACGTGCACGCGAGTGGTACAGGAAGCTTCCTCGCGGGAGTATCAGAACTTTCAAGCAGATGTGCCAGGAGTTTGCGGAGCAGTTCCGAGGAGCAATGGCACCGGAAGACGATATGATGGAGTTAAAGGGCATGAAGTAAGGGGAGCAAGAAGCCTTGCGAGACTTCATCAAAAGGTATCACCGAGCTGTCCTGGATTTGGGCGCCTTCAACCATCCTCAGGTGCTAAAAGGATTGAGAGAGGGGGTGAGGATAAGAAGGCTGTGGTATAACTTAAGGAGCCCGCTCATTAAGACTTACGCAGCCGCGTACGAGCAGGCCAAGCGAGATATGGAGATCGAAGAAGAGAAGGCTGCACGGATCAGAATAGACCAGTTGGAAGGATTGGGGAAAGAGAAGAGGGCGTCACCAGGAAGTGGGCTGATGAGAAGGAAAGATCACCCGATACCTGGTCGTAATGCAGCAGGCCGAGCTGCCACTTATCAACCTCATCAGAGACCACCACAGCACCAGCGCGGTAGAGCACCACCTCCTCGGTCACCAGTGAAGGAACCTTGGAGACGACACGATGCAGCATATGGCAATCGTCATCCCCAGCCCCACAATACTAGAGAGAGCAGACCAGAAGCGCTGCCACCACCGCCGACTCGGAGTGGTGCATATGAGGAAAGGGCCGTGCATAGGATAGACCGGAATCAAGACTATGGGCGATACACCACTTTGAAGGTCCCCCTGGACAAGGTGTACGAGGCCATAAGGGATCGAGGGTTGCTGCATCCCCCTGCTCCCATAACTAAGTTAGCCAGCAGAAGAGATAGGGGACGTTATTGTAAGTTCCATGAGACTCACGAGCATACTACCGTGGGATGCAGAGATCTCAAGACCCAGATCGAGGATTTGGTGAGAAATCGCTACCTGGATGAATTTATAGATGGGGATTTCCCCAGTGAGGCCTCGACGTATGAGGAAGAGCAGGGTAGCAGAAGCTTGAGGCGTGAGCAGCCTCACGTGAGGGTGATAGCTGGGGGGCCAACATTGGCCGGAGATTCTAATAGAGCAAGGAAGAACTATGCGAGATACGCCATGACTAGCAAAGAGGTGTTCTTCAATACCCCGACGGCGAAACGGGTGAAAGTCAGGCAGGTTCCGATCATGTGGACTAATAAGGACGAAGAGGGGATTTTATACCCTCACGAGGATGCCTTGGTTATCAAAGCCACTGTTGCGAGCAAGGGGTTCGATAGGATATTGGTAGACACAGGGAGTTCGGTAGATGTGTTGTTCAAATCGACTCTGGAGGAAATGGGGTTAACAGACCTGAAGTTGGACTATACCAACACATCCCTAAAGGGATTTGAAGGAGGGAAGCTGGTTCCTCTAGGCACGGTTGAGCTGCCAGTCACAATTGGGAACGCTCCGACAGAGCTGTCGACGACGCTGGACTTCGTGGTAGTGGACGAGGAAGGCCCTTACCAGATGATATTGGGCCGACCGTTTCTGAGGATGACCAAAGCGGTCCTGTCCAACCATTACCTAGCCCTGAAGTATCGGGTAAATGGGCTCGTAGGAGTGGTGTGAGGAGACCAGAGAACTGCACGGAGCTGTTACTCCTCGGCAGTAAAGGAAACCATGCAAATAACGTCCCTCGATAACCGAGTGGAGAGCAGGAAAGGCAGACAAGAGCCGGTCGAGGAGTTGACAACGGTAAGGTTGGGACCAGAGAATTCGGACAGAACAATCAAGATCGGGTCAAGGCTACATAAGGAACAAAGGAGGGAGTTGGTGCAGTGTCTACAGGCTTATGCAGATGTCTTTGCATGGACGCATGAAGACATGCCGGGGATCGACCTAGAGATTGCGTGCCACAAACTGGCAATAGAGAAAGGGGCGAAGGCAGTAAGGCAGAAGATGAGATGCTTCAATCAAGAAAGATATGACACTATAAACAGCGAGGTTGAGAAGCTCCTAAAGGCAAGTTTCATCCGAGAAATTAATTACCCCGAGTGGATATCCAACGTAGTGTTAGTAAAAAAAGCAAATGGCAGGTGGAGGATGTGTGTGGATTTCACGGACTTGAACAAGGCCTGCCCGAAGGATAGCTTCCCTTTGCCAAAGATCGACCAGCTCGTAGACTCCACAGCCGAACATGGTCTGCTCAGCTTCATGGATGCATTCTCGGGATATAATCAAATCCCAATGTTCGGGCAGGACGAGGAGAGCACCGCATTTACTACCAACCAGGGGTTGTTCTGCTACAAAGTAATGCCGTTCGGTTTAAAAAATGTGGGTGCTACATACCAGAGGCTAGTGAACAAGATTTTCAAGCCACTAATTGGGAGAACAATTGAGGTATACGTAGACGACATGATCACCAAGTCCAAACTCCCCGAAGAACATGTCAAACACCTTGAGGAGACCTTTTCACTCCTGAGGCTGTACAAGATGAAACTCAACCCGGAGAAGTGTGCTTTTGGGGTAGAATCTGGGAAATTCCTCGGGTTCATGGTAAACCACAGGGGAATCGAGGCGAATCCCGAGAAAATCCAAGCGATAATTCAGATGAAGTCTCCTCGCAACCTCAAGGAAGTGCAGAGCTTAACGGGAAGGATCGCGGCCTTGAACCGGTTCATCTCCAAAGTCACGGATAAATGTCAGCCATTCTTCTAAGTAATAAAGAAAGGGAAGAGAACAGAGTGGACCTCAGAATGCGAGAAGGCCTTTCAGAACTTAAAGCTGTACTTGCAGCGCGCACCTCTGCTATCCACACCAAGAGAGGGGGACAAGTTGTCATTGTATTTAGCGGTGTCTAACCGTGCCACAAGCTCCGTCCTTGTGAGGGAGGAAGATGGGGTTCAATACCCGATATATTATACTAGCAAGGCCCTACTTGACGCCGAGACCAGATATCAGCAGTTGGAGAAGTAGGCACTTGCTCTCGTGGTCGCTGCTCGCAAGCTGAGACCGTACTTCCAAGCTTTCCCTATCTTGGTAATAACAAACCAACCATTACGTCAAACTCTATATAAACCAAATTCCTCTGGTAGGCTCGTGAAGTGGGCCATGGAGCTAAGTGAGTTCGACATTGACTATAAACCACGAGCAGCAATTAAGGCACAGGCGATGACTGATATTATAGCAGAGTTTGCGGAGTCGGAGGCCTGTTCGGAGCAGTCTGATAAAGCATCAAACAGTGGTAAAATCCGAGTCTGGCAGGTGTTTGTTGACGGTTTATCGAGGGAGCAGGGATCAGGGGCCGGAGTGGTCCTAGAAGGACCTGAAGGGGAAGAGGTCTCTCATGCTGTGAAGTTAGATTTCGCAGCAACAAACAACCAGGCTGAGTATGAAGCTCTGATAGCAGGTTTGGAGCTAGCTAAAGCCATGAGAGCGGGAAGAGTGAGGATCAAAACTGACTCGCAATTGGTCGCGAATCACGTCAGTGAGAAATTCCAACCGAGGGAAGAGAAGATGAGACAGTACCTCCGAATAGTGAAACAGATGATATGAAGATTTGAGGCAGTAGAGGTGGTACAGATTCCCAGAGAGCAAAACAGCCGAGTAGACATCTTGGCCCGGATGGCAGCGGTAACAGACCCAAAAATGCCCAAGTCAATCCCCCTAGAGGTGAAATCCAGTCCGAGCATTGAACCGAAGCTGGAGGTGTTGAGACTAGAGCAGGATAGCTCGTGGATGGACCCCCTGATCGCATATCTCAGAGATGGATTTTACCCCCAGACAAGTTGCAAGCTCGGAAGATCAGGGCCCAGGCCTCGAGGTACACATTGATTGATGGGGTGTTATACCGACGAGGATATACTCTCCCTTTCCTTCGGTGCTTGAATGAGGATGATGCGGATTACGTGATGAGAGAAGTACACGAAGGGATTTGCGGGAACCATTCTGGTGGGAGATCCCTGGCCCACAAAGTTTTGAGGCAGGGGTATTTTTGGCCAACGATGTATAGGGATGCACAAGAGAAGACCAGGAGCTGCACAAGTTGCCAAAGTTTTGCAAGTTTCTCCAACCAGCCACCAGAGAGGCTCACTTCAATGGCATCCCCTTGGCCATTTGCCCAGTGGGGAATAGATCTAATTGGCCCAATGCCGAAGGGGCGAGGAGCAGCGACACATGCAATAGTTGCAATTGATTACTTCACAAAGTGGATAGAAGTAGAGGCCCTCAGCAGCATTACGGAGAAAAAGACAACCAATTTTGTGTGGAGGAATCTAATCTGTCGATATGGAATCCCTCATGCCTTGATAACGGACAATGGTAGACAATTTGACAACCATAGCTTCAGGAATTTTTGCCAGGATCTCGGCATAGAGTTGAAGTATTGTTCACCTGCTCATCCACAGTCTAATGGGCAAGTAGAAGCAGGCAATAAGACGATCAAGAAGCTCATCAAAACCAGACTGGGAGCAAAAAAGGGAGCTTTGGTTGATGAAATGCCAGGTTTATTATGGGCATACAGAACAACCCATAAGACAGCAAGGGAAACTCTGTTTGCCTTGGCCTTCGGGCACGAGGTAGTTGTGCCAGCCGAGATA
This sequence comes from Citrus glauca, assembly GCA_029633175.1. NCBI lineage: Eukaryota > Viridiplantae > Streptophyta > Magnoliopsida > Sapindales > Rutaceae > Citrus > Citrus glauca. The sequence continues at coordinate 26,489,505 of JAQOOD010000002.1, forward strand.
GGAACGGCCACGCATCGAACAGAATATTTCAACGAGCAAGAAAACGACGACCAGATGTGCTTAAATCTAGACCTGCTAGACGAGAAGAGGAAACAAGCATCGAAGCAGGTAGTCATTTACCAGCAAAGGGTTGCTCGGTATTACAACCAGAAGGTGAATTTGCGGCAATTCAAAGTTGGAGATTGGGTATTGAGGAGAGAAAACCAAAATACAAAAGATCCGACTCAAGGGGTACTTGGTCCAAACTGGGAGGGGCCGTACAGAGTCAAGCAGCTGGTTGGACCTGGAGCCTACAAGCTGGTTCGAGCAGATGGCCACGAGGTGAAGCGACCATGGAACGCGGTGCACCTTAAGAAGTATTTTCAATAAGATTTGTAAGCCCCAACACATATTTCCATTTGTGATTGTTGCTCTATGTTTTATGCTTTATTTATTTTACATCAAGCAATACCCTGTAAGCTGAATGTAATGAAAGAGAAAATTTGGCCTGCCGTGCTACTCACAAAATTCGCTAAGGCGTGTAAAGGCTCACGTCTCAAAGCCTGTTTTATGGCGAGGCCGAAGCCAAGCATGCTAGGATCTGCTCGACCAAGCGAAGGCGAGCAGAATCCGAAATTTAGAAAAATTCGCTAAGGCGTGTAAAGGCTCACGTCCCAAAGCCTGTTTTATGGCGAGGCCGAAGCCAAGCATGCCAGGATCTGCTCGACCAAGCGAAGGCGAGCAGAATCCGAAATTTAGAAAAATTCGCTAAGGCGTGTAAAGGCTCACGTCCCAAAGCCTGTTTTATGGCGAGGCCGAAGCCAAGCATGCCAGGATCTGCTCGACCAAGCGAAGGCGAGCAGAATCCGAAATTTAGAGAAATTCACTAAGGCGTGTAAAGGCTCACGTCCCAAAGCCTGTTTTATGGCGAGGCCGAAGCCAAGCATGCCAGGATCTGCTCGACCAAGCGAAGGCGAGCAGAATCCGAAATTTAGAAAAATTCGCTAAGGCGTGTAAAGGCTCACGTCCCAAAGCTTGTGTTATGGTGAGGCCGAAGCCAAGCATGCCAGGATCTGTTCGATCAAGCGAAGGCGAGCAGAATCTGAAATTTAGAAAAATTCACTAAGGCGTGTAAAGGCTCACCTCTCAAAGCCTATTTTATGGCGAGGCCGAAGCCAAGCATGTCAGGATCTGCTCAACCAAGCGAAGGCGAGCAGAATCCGAAATTTAGAAAAATTCGCTAAAGCGTGTAAAGGCTCACGTCTCAAAGCCTGTTTTATGGCGAGGCCGAAGCCAAGCATGCCAGGATCTGCTCGACCAAGCGAAGGCGAGCAGAATCCAAAATTTAGAAAAATTCGCTAAAGCGTGTAAAGGCTCACGTCTCAAAGCCTGTTTTATGGCGAGGCCGAAGCCAAGCATGCCAGGATCTACTCGACCAAGTAAAAGCGAGCAGAATCCTATGCCTCAAGAATTTTTCAAGGCGTGTAAAGGCTCACGTCTCAAAGCCTGTTCTATGGCGAGGCCAAATCCAAACATGCCGAGATCCGCTCGACCACGTGAAGGCGAGCGGAGTCAAGCGTCAAAAAATTTTTCTAAGGCACACAACAACTCACCAAGTTTCAAAACCAACCTTACGGCAAAACCAGACGATAAACGTGCCCAGATTTTCTCGGCTTGACAAGTCGAGCAAACATCCAGGGAAACGAGATTTTCACTAAGGCATGGAAAAATAACGGAAGGAGAAAGTAAACAACAATATATTTCATTAAGCTTAAGTAACGGAGCTGCTACATATAACATCCAAAAAAAAAAAATCTAACAAGTCCAAATTTAAACAACGGGTGGGTCAGCAGGCCGAGCAGTCTCTTCTGAGGGCTGGTCTGCGTCAGGTGCAGGTGGAGTACCACCAGTCGCATCTGGAGGGGCATCCATCTCACCAACCACAGCAGGGTCAGCACGAAGGGGGCGATCTCCTCGACCACAACTGGTTCCACCTCCTCGGCATCCTCTTTAGCGTCCTCCTCGTCAATATGCTGAGAAACAGCTTCTGCAAAACCATCCATGTTGAGATCTGGATGTCGCTTCTCAAGGACTGCCATGATGCTGCGATACGAATGTCAAAGCCCCTGGTTGTATCGGAGTTCTGCTTTCGCAGTTCTTCCTGCACCCTGGTAAGCTCATCGTCGAGAGTAACGGCTTTAGCTTTAGCAAGAGCCTCCTTCTCCTGCAACTTCAGATTTCTGAGGTTCAGATCCCCCGCTTTCTTCTCGGCTTTGTAGCTCTGGTGACCGCCGCCTTATTCTTTTCCTTCATCTTTTTCTCCTGCCGGTTAGACTTGGCCTGATAGTAAGCGAGCATGCAGCTAAGATGGATAGCACCGAACTGCATGGCACCTATCAGGTCAGGCAGGGCCAACCTGGAAAACTCCTCCACATCCTTCTTGCTCACATGTACGGAAAGGTCGTTCATGAATGAGACCAGGTGATCTGGAATGCGGGGAGTGGGCTTCTTCGAAGCAGAGGAGGAACCTGGCTCAGTGGCCGCTCGGCTACTCTCCACAGCAACGGTAGGAGGAGGTGGCAGGGTTTTCAGAGGAGAGGTCTGCTCTGCTGTGAGGGCTCGCTTTGCAGCAGGAGCCTCATTGTCTTCACCCTTCTTGGAAGTCTGAGAGCGGGTACGCTTCCTGGTCAAAGCGGCAATCACGGCATCTTCCATCGGAGGCTCAGTGATTATCAGACCAGATGCGATCAGATTCTCGAGGCTTAACAGCTCACGGTAGGAGCAGGACTTAGCCAACACAAACTCCACTAGCTTCAGCGGCCCAAGCTCAAGAGGGAAGTGAACACCCCAAGAAACTGCAAAACGAGCAGACAATTGGTTAAGATCAAAACGACAAAAGTGAGAATTACTATAGAGTAAAGACGTCTAAAGCGAGCAGGCAACCTGGGACCATGAATCGAGATGGGACGCGGTAGTCCTTCCCGTCAACCCGTGCAACTTGACCCCAAGGACCCCCAGCAAAAAAGAACTTGCTCTTCCAAGACCCACCACCCCCCGTCGGAAGCCCAGTCACGGGTTTCCTGCTTTTAGAGCTAGATTGAAAATAGTACCAACCGGGATCTTTGGGGCTGCTTTTTAACTGATATAAATGACGCAGATCGTCAATGGTGGGCTTTCGTTTACAACACCTATGCCACAAGATGAACAGACCAGAAAGCACCCTCCACTCGTTGGGGTTCAACTGACCAGGAGATAGATGCAACTCGCTAAATATCCGGGCAAAGTATGGGTGCAAGGGGCACCTCAACCCATGTTTGAAGCTCTCCAGAAACAACGTAACATAACCCTTAGGAGGCCGACTAGGGGCGTCCTTTTCCCGGGGACCCTAAGGGGTATAGCATCGGGGATCCCGTATTGATCCCGAAGAGCCTCAAGCTCGTCTACTGTGGTCGTGCAAGTGATCAGATCAATCGAGTAATGGTACGACTGTGCCCTACCCCCGGCCATACTTCTAGTTTCTGGTTGAAACGACTCTGGTAAAGGCTCCCCCCCCCCCGAATCACCCTTCCACTCGTCACTTAAGGTGCCTGACGAGCCAGATGTTCCCACTTCACCGCTGTTTAGGCTCGAGGAGGTCGTTTCTGGGGACATCCTTCTAGCCCTAGTTGCGACATCAAGGTTACTAGGCTCTAAAGGGATCCCAGGGTCGAAGGCGGCGTCGGCGAGCAGACTAGGTAAGAAGTCTAACTCGTCATCGTCGTCTATCTCGATGACTTTCTCCTTACCCTTCGACATTTCTCAACCTACCACCCTAGCACCACCACCGACTAATACCCAGACAACAGAAAAAGAAAGAGAGGTGTCTACAACTATTGAAGAACGAGGAAATAGAAGCGGTACCTGAAGAATCGGCCGTCGAGGAGGAAGTCCTAGTCGGAACGAGTGTTTCGACTGGAGGAAATCAAGGGTGGAGGTGTATTTACCGAAAATCGTTCGCCGGAAAACAGAGAAAACGGTGAATGCACTGGGTAAAAAAGTGTTTTGAAATTTTCAAATAAGGGCAAACGTCTGGGCTGCCAATATTTAAATGGGCCCAAATCCCGAGGGCTTGCGACTCTTGGTTTGAAATTCAAACGGAAGGCTTGATTTCCGCCACGTCGCTTCACCCGCAATTAAATGCGACACGACTCTTGACAGCCTTTCCCACCCAACGTAAGCCGAGATTGTTGAGTTTCTACTATCAGTTCACTTCGTTATCCAACACCAGAAACTGGGGGACCCGTGTTTGGGGGTATTTCAACGGGACCAGAAAGAACGAGCAGGACTAGACGAGCAGGCAGCTGGAAGTAGGACTTGCTTGGGCAAAGACGAGCAGAGGGAAATGGAGCCCGTAGCATGTAGCAAGAGCAGAACCATCCTGCTCCAGCCCAAATGTACTATCTGTGAAGGCGCGGTACCATTCCTTGAGAACATGCGGCGAGGAGACCCGGTCAACGCTAGTTGAAGTGGCGCGCTCACCAACCCGAGACTTGAAGCCACGCAGAATACGCAACCACCTACCACCGCAGTAATGGAGATACATGCAATCACCTACCACCGCAGTAATGGAGACACACGCAACTACCTGCCACGGAAGTGATGAAAACACACGCAACCGCTTGTTGCGGAGAAGGGGGAAGGATCCTCGGGAGGCCTATAAAAAGGCAGCCCACGAAGGTAAAATGGTTGGATTTTTTATCACTCTAAGGGGCTAAAAAAGCAAATAATTCGGAACTGATAAAAAACCTAAGGCCAAAAGATTTACGGCTAGTCTTTCCCCAAAAACCTTCTTATCTGACTTGAGCGTTGGAAGGTTTACGCTGGGAAAACACCCGGCGCACTCTGACCTGTATTGTGAACGCAGGAAACCAATAAAAGCAACTGGGCGAGGAGAAGTTCTGGTCGAGATAAAGTTGAACGAGCAGAAAGCCTGGTCGCAAAAGATCACGACCATATTTTCGCATCAACAGATATTTTACTGTTAATTTTGTTCACACCGAAACTTATATATAAATAAGTTATGTATTCTCTTCCTGCTCTCGTTTTGTTCCTCTCTTTGCATGCATGCAATGCCCGGCGTCTTGGTGCCATTTGGTTTTATTGAGATTTGTCTTCAGGTCTAGCGTGCTCTTACCTATGTTGGGAAGGACACGGCATGATGCTACTAGTCAGTTGTCCTCAATTAAAAAAGTAATAATTTTTTATTTTATGCTTAAGTCTTGTTCATATAATCTTTATAAATCCGTCCCTTTCATTTTCATTGATCTTTCTCTTTGCCCTTTAAAATTAAACACCTTGATAACTTGAAATTAAATCTTTAATGGCCGTAATCTCAGACTCAGTATATTGAGAAAGATATTTTATAGAATGTTGATAATGAAACCATTAAACAATCGCTACAACAAAAAAAGGCTTTAGCAATTAAAAACAAATCCGGGGTAAAGCATACAATTTTTGTCGCTATAGGCTCTAGCGATCAAAAAAATTTCGTCGCTACTTTGTAACAACAAGAGCATTGCATTAGGCCTTTTCAAATTTCATTGCTAAATGTCTCCCTTTTAATGGCGAATACAATCATCACTTGCATGAATTTTAGCGACGAACTATTTTGTTGCTAAAAATATTTATAGCGATGAATAGAATTTGTCGCTGAAAGCCGCTTTTAGCGACGAATATGATTTTGTCGCTGATAGGCACTTTTAGTTTTTCATTGCTAAAATATATTTTTAGTGATGAATAAAACTTGGTCGTATAATTTTTCTAATATTTAATTATTGTTACGAATATTTAAATATTATCATTTTTAGCACAAAACTACAATGTTAATTAGGCCAAAACTACCTTCCACCGGTTGGAAGGTACCTCCTATTTTGTCGTCTTTTGTTCTACCCGTTGGATTGAAGAGTAGTGAAATCCAACGACTGAAAAATGGACTGGTAATAAAAGAATATAAATGGTGTGGCCGGTAAAAACAGTGTGAATTAACCGAAGAAGAAAATGAAAAAAATATAATAATTTTAATTCAAAAAGTGTGTGCATCAATCGGAAGCACTGCATCGGTTGCGACTGTGGCTTTGTGGTCAAAACAGTACAATTAAAAGGTATCAAGTATCAACGCCAACAACCCAAATTTGGTGACCGATCATTCGCATTTCGACGCCGATTACATGAACAAAAAGGTAAATATTTGAGATTTATGTTGGACGCCGATTATAGTTCTTGTGAATGATGTTGGGAATGGTTTTGCATGTTATGGACTGTATGAAGAGTTTAATCGCAAGCTTCATCCTGCTTAGGTTCAGTATGTTTCTGTTGATTCCTTTGTCTGTCTCTTTGAAGATAGAGAAGGTTGTTGCGGAAGAAATTTGACAAATGAGTTTTTTTTATTTATTCTATTGGAAATTGAATTTATGAAATCTTGCTGCCATTAAAAAATATCGTTTGGCAATCGACTGTGTTTTGTAGTTGATATAGCAAAAATAATAGAATAAATGGCATGAAATAAATGGTTAAAGTTATTTTTTTCACTTTACTGTTATGCCAATATGACCTCCAAATTTCGGCCTATCTCGCTTTTAGATCCTAGAAAGAGTGGTATTGTTCTGTGCATGTCTTTTGTATGTCTCATGTTTAGTATTGCTTATGCATTAACACATCCTCATTTAAGTATGATTGATTTAGCATCACTTGAGGTCACTTCCTTGTAGTTGTTCCCTTTGGATTACAGTTCCTGCCATGACGCATCTGTATGGTGAATACTTACATATATTTTCCCATTCATTTAAGCATAGAGTGGGATACAACGTTCAATCAGTTATTTTAGCTGATTGAATGGTTAAACAGTGCAACAATCATGACATGTCTTTATTCAGTCTTATCAGCCAGTGAGTGGCAGAACTATTGTATATCCCCTAACAGAAATGCTTTTCTCTCTGTTGCTCTTGTGCTATTTGGTTTACTCTGCTGGTTATTTAACAGATTAATTTATGTTATCAGGAAATGGAGAAGTAGTTGAAGGCGCTGATTGTCCTCTCTCCATAGTTGGAGGTATGCATTTATCCTATAAGTATGTCGATAGACATGCATAAAATGTCATGACTTTATACCAATATATGTTTTTGCAGACAGGAATGTTTCACCATTTTTGGGATGAAGCAGCTAAGCAGTGCAACATGGTTGGAGTTGCAGCAGGTGATAATGGATTTGCAATTAGATGATTTATTGTGTTGTTGTTGTATTATTCTTCCCATCCTTGGACTTCTGTTTAGTCTGTACATACCAAAATACATTATTACAAAGGAAATGTTGACTGTGCATTTGCAGGATTGAAGTTTTGTTACGTTAGTTTATGTTGTGGCTTGGTCATTATTAGTAAAAAATGTCTTTATTTTGGTTGAAGAGGTATGTCTCTACAGAAAAAGTAGTGCATAGGTTGGTGATCCATTTGACAATATCTAACCTGTAAGTGTATTTGCTGCATGCTTGGGTACAAATGTCATCTTTGTGTACGTAGATTGCATTGTAATGGTACTGTTATGCATGATACAGTCTTTCATTTTCATTGTACTTATGGTTGCTTTCATAATGTCTTAATGAATACTGTTGCTTTTTATCCTAGTCTGTCATTTTTGTTGTTATCTATTTCCCTAAGTCGCATGTGCATATGCTATTTGTCAAAAGATAATCAAAATGTAGGTTTTGAGAAAGCTATTCAGTCATTTGCATTTCATTATTTTAATTGGAAGAGCAAAAAGATTCAAAGGAGTTTGGTTGCTGAGGTATGCATGATGTTGTATGTGGGACAATGTGTTTTATGGAAAGAATATAGAAAATGCCTTTGTAGTGAGTTGCATTGTCATACTTAATCTGTTTAATTATCAATCTCTGTCACCATAAAATCAAACTGAATGGTGAAATGACACTGCTTTTTGTTGGTAGGCACTATTTTAGATTTGTAACTGTGGATTTTCATAGGCTGTCAATGTGAAAGGTCTATCCGTGGACAAATTCCTTGCACAGCAGAAGGCCAACCGGGGCTCCATTATTGAAGGAGATCAAAGTAGGAACCAAGTTATTGTCATGCCCCGTAATGAATTTAATCATCCCCAGTTGACGAATAATGTTGCTGATAGCTTTCTGTTGTGTAGGGAATTACCTGGCATTTCCAGGCAGTTGAATGAAGTTCGAACCCTGGCATCTGGGAGTTTTTTATAAGAAGCTGATCATACTATGTCATATGGGCAAGAAATAGGAAATCAGTTAATATTGTTAATTCATTTGTATTACTCCATAAAATTTCAACTAGTTTGCTTGTAATGAACATTTCAGTGTATAATGATGTTATAAAAGATAGATGCGAAGATTTGTGAAAATTTGAAGGGAGTTGATTACTTGATTTTATAGGTTCGAGAGATTTTTTGTTGAAATTTATTATGGATCCCATGTATCCGAGGCCTTAGTAATTTGCATAGGGAAGTGATAGACAATGATTTAGTGGGTCGCATTGTTGGTTTCTATATAAGGGCTAAGTTGGTGATTAACATCGATTCAAGTTCTTGAAAAGTTGGAGAATTCATTGAGTTCACATGGAAATTATATGAGAGATCTCTTGTAACACAGGCAACCTGGAAGTTACAAAAAACTGATGAATCCATGGCTCCTTCCCTTCCTCTACTTCCTTCTGCAACACCGGTATCTACTACAGTTTCCTTAATAATCTTTATATCACATGCTTTCTGCTTTTCACTTTGACCTACCTTCATTCTTGGACAAAGTTACACATTATCTTTTTAGTCTGAACCTCACTATCGATTTTCTGCTTCGTCCAAGCTCAAAGCACGCGAATTACATTCATTACAAATGACAGTTTCCAAATTTGACGATTTTTTTTCCAAATAACTAATTGCTACTGCAATACTTCTACAATTATACTGCCACTTGTCTATATTCACAATATTAACCCAATTGTTATATACAAATTTACCGAAATTTTCCGACAGGTTCTGTTATTCAACTCACCAACGCAGATAATTCACAATCAAAATGGCCAACTCTGCTGTTATTTTCAATTTTTTCGCTGCCTCAAATTTGCACGAACATTTGTTAAAACCCTTAAGTACCACATAACTCGTCTTAACCGGTTGCCAATTTAAAACATAATTAAAGCTATCAAACTGGAGCCATTAGATCATGTGACCAGATATCCTATAACTGTTGCAAATGACGACAAAATAAGGGGTATCTTCCCCCCGCTGGAAGGCAGCCGGGTCCATTCTGTTAATTAACACCGTTATTATAAAAAGAGAACAAATTAATTAAAAAGAGAACAAATTAATTAAAAAGAATTATCATTATTGATGGAAAATACGAAAATAGTTACAAAATTTAATATCCATTCTTTTGAAAGAATAATTTTTCAAATGGATATAAATTTGTTGACTTTCACAAATTTTAGTGCGAATCAATCCGTCATTTTTTTTTAATTTTCACAATGTTTAGCGAGTATTCATCAACAATGAAATATAGATTTTGTAGTTATATAGTGCACATTTGGTGACGGAATTTATCTTTTATCGCTAAAGTCTAAATTTTTTGTGGAAATTTAAATCTTTACATGAATATTTTTAGCGACAAAATTTGAATTTTGTCTCTAAAGGTCTAAAATTTTGGCAAACCTCTTTAAAATCTTTAAATGAATATTTTAGCGATGAACTTATAATCTCGTCGTTAAAGGTATAAAATTTTGGCAAAAAATTAACTGCTTTCAATCTTTAAATAAATATTTTTAGCGACAAAATTTGTATTCGTAACTAAAGGTCTAAAATTTTGGCTGAAAATAACCGATATTTAAACAAATATCTTAGCTACGAACTTATAATTGTATTTAGCAACGAAATTTAAAGTTCGTCGCAAAAGTTCTAACATTTTGGCATTAATATAAAATTTTAAATGAATATTTTTCAGCAACAAACTTATAATCGATGAGGTGCACGCGAATACGGATTCCCGCAGGGAGTGTTGCCTCCCCTAATTGTGAGAGAGAGGTTAGATGTTAGGATTTAGTTTGGGGGATCGCAATTGAATGGGTATTTTACATTTTTAGTGATGGTTTAATCTAAAACCAGATTTCGTTAATTTTGCTTGGTTCTTATCGCTTCTTAAAATTACGTTGCAATTTTACATTAATCGAATTAAATTGAATTGATAATCTATAATTACATAATTTCATATAAAAAAATTATGTTTTATATGAATCTTATGTGAAAATATATTTTTATTTCAAGTTTTGTTGACAATTGGTTTTAAAAATAAAATTAAATACATTATACTTGCTCATAAATTAAACTATATATTTTATCGACCTTACAGGTCTATTTTTATTTTAACTTTTGAAAGATATATAATCTATATACTGGATCATAATTTTATCAAAATTTATGCAAGTATTCTAACTTTGTGCTAAAATGAACTACTTATCATTCAATCATTATATTGAAATTAAGAAGTATGTGATTGAAGGAGCTATTCGTCACTCATTGCTAAAAGCCTAAAAGTCTCCTAACATAAGTAGTCATAAGCCTCTCATCAAACTGTATTTGTAAGTTTTAATTTAAAAAAAGATAGTAGTATTAAGTTAATTCACTTAATTTTATAAAACTTATCAGTTTTTCCTAGTGACTGTGAATTTATCATTATTCCCGCAAAGAATTAACAATTAACACATTTTATTTTCTTAAATTTTCATAATTTTATTAAATTATTTGTTTGTAATGAAAATTTAATTACTTGCTAATTAATAAAAAGATTAATCATGAACATAAATTAAAATAATTCAAATGCACTCTAAATTTATAAAATTGTATCGATTTATTAGATCTTTAGCAACGAACCCGTCATTTCCCTGCCAAAAAGGAGCACTAGCGATGAAATTATTTTTCGTTAAAACATTTTTTTTTTGTGTATGTTAAAGAGTTTTAGCGACAAAACATGTTTGTCACTAAAACTATTTTTTGCGACCAACTAATTTCATCGCTAAAGCTTATTTTTCACAAGTCAAATAGTTTTAGCAATGGAAAATTTTCCTCGCAAATGCTAAAACATTTTTTTTACATGTCAAACATTTTTTGCAACAACACCTCTTCGTTGGTAAAACCACTTTTTATGAAGAAAATTGTTTCGTTGCTAAAATATAATTTTGAACATATCAAATAGTTTTCGTAATGAAATCGCTTCATCGCTAAAACTTATTTTTTTACTTTAAAGAGTTTTAGCGACAAAAAGATTATCGTCGCTAAAACTATTTTTTTTTTCGAAAAACTAATTTCATCACTGAAATCTATTTTGTCACCTGTCAAATAATTTTAGCACAAAAATTATTTTATTGCTACAACATATTCTTTCACACGCCAAATGGTTTTCATGACAAATTTATTTTCGTCGCCATAGTGTTCTTCAGCAATGATTTTTATCTGGATGGAATAAAATGTAATTCCAATATATATTCGATGACAAAAGTATTTGTTGCTAAAAATGCATTTTGCGACAAAACATATTTCGTTGCTATATATTTCTTTAGAAATGAAAAAAATCATCGCTAAATAATATTTTTTTTGTCGCTGAATATGTTTTTTGCAACAAAACTTTTGATCACAATATGTCAAACTTTCATGGATAAAGATATGTGCGCCAACATATTTTTCACCGGTAAATTTTTTTGGCGACAAAAAATTTTTGGTCGTCGTATGTACTTTTTAGCGACAAATTACTTTAATTTTGGCGACAAAACTTTATTTTCCTTGCTAAAAAGTATTTATTGTGACGAAATTTTTTTTATCGCTAAAGACTCATCAAAATGTGTCATGGACAGTTGTAAATGATGCTGACATAAATCTATATATTATGAATCAAAGACATAACTTACGTATTTATTATTTTTTTCTTAAAGTTGATGGCTATAGAGTAAATTTTTTGCTTCGTGCTTGTAACCATTCGTATCAAATAGTGCCTCTTGCTGTGATTAAATTACTTCTAGTCATCTGCATTATCAAATTTCATAGGTAGGAATATTTGACTTGACACTTAGAAATTGTTTGATAAATGTCTTAAGTTTGAAATGTTATTAATTTTAGACTTTTTAAAAATATGCTTGTTTGTTTTTTTGGAATTTATATATGATTTTTAAACATTTACATGTAAATAGAAAAAGTAAATTTTTGTGATTTTTATCTGAATGGAAAAATGTCTGAATAACAAATAAATATTATATTCCAAAAATATCTTTGTAAAATAACTTATTTTCTAGACTATAAAATCTAATCCTCTTTTTTTGTTTTAATTTACTATGACACAAATGTCAAATAGCCAAGTTTAAGATATTTTTTTATTGTAAAAATAAACAAGATGCCACTTATATTTAGATATTAAAAAAATAAACTTATCATTTAAATTTTCGTAATTAGATCCATTTAGATTTCAAAAAAAAAATAAACATTACCTGAGGCTACAAAGACCCACACACTAACACACACACATGATCCAGTTATTGTCAATTCAAAAAGATCACTGGGAGCAAGTATCCCCAAAGGCCAAAGCCAACCTGAACCAAATAATTTTCTTTCTTTTTCTATTAATAATTTAATAACATGTATGTGATGTATTTTAAATCATAGAGTAATATTATCGATTGGTATATCTTCAATAAAATGATGAGATTCAAAATCTATGTCTTGGGTTTAATTTGTTAGGAAATTGGTGGTGAAGCAAACACGCAGTTAAAGTAAAATTGTAAGAAAATAAAGAACAAATGTAAAATGAGGACACCAGAAATTACGTGGTTCGGCTTTGAGCCTACGTCCACGGGCGAAGACAGAAGGAAATATTTTACTAGTGAAAATGAGTTACAAGTATTGTAGTATTTTAGCTCACTTCCTAAAACTCCAATACACCCAAACTCTCAGAACACTAATAACAAGAGCTTATAAATTGAAGCTCACAAAACACTCTCTCAAATTGCTCTCTACCGATGGAATTGAGATACAGAAAACAAAATGCAGAGCTTCTTTATATAGGCAAAATCTTGGCACTGTTCACGAATTTTTTTTTCTTTTTTTAGGGCTACTGTCAAAGCCAAATTTGAAATTGGCTTTGACAGCCGCCGGTCATCTAGATGGTTTGAATTCAAACTATCTAGATGCCCATTCGTTTGACATTTCTCCCACTTGGAGATTTAATTGAGGATCAATCAATCTCCATACCATCCTTTCTGTTTCGCCATAATCATGTTGCCTACGTTTCTACTAGGCCACAAGAAGATCTATTCCAAATAAACTTGTCAGTATTTACCGGCTTGGTCAAAACATCTGCTAGGTTCTCCATAGTATGGATTTTCTGTAAATCCACACTTCCGTCTTCCACTTCTTCTCGAACGAAGTGATACTGAACTCCTATGTGCTTTGTCCTGGAATGAAAGGCTGGATTCCTTGCAATGTGCAAGGCGCTCTGACTGTCACAAAACACAGAAATTTTCTCTTGTTTGTGCCCGAGCTCCTCCAATAACCTTTGTATCCAAATAGCTTCCTTGTAAGCTTGTGTAGCTGCCATGTACTCTGCTTCTGTTGTAGATAAAGCCACAACGGTCTGCAATTTCGAAACCCAGCTTATAGCTACTCCTGCAAGTGTAAACACATAACCAGTAGTGGATTTCCTTTTATCAAGGTCTCCTGCAAAATCTGAATCCACATAACCCCTGACAGTAAACTCTGATCCTCCATAACATAATGCACATCTGAGGTTCCTCTCGTGTATTTCAGAATCCTCTTCACAGCTATCCAATGCTCTCCACCAGGATTCGCCATGTATCGACTGACTGCTCCCACTACTTGTGCAATATCCGGTCTTTTACATATTATAGCGAATATTAAACTTCCCACTGCTGATGCATACGGTACTCGAGACATCTCCTTCCTCTCCGCTTCATTGTTAGGACACATACTTGAGGATAATTTGAAATTAACAGGAAGTGGAGTAGAAATTGACTTACAATCTTGCATGTTGAAGCGTTGCAAGATTTTCTTTAAGTAATTTTTCTGTGAAAGCCAAATCTTCCTTTTATTTCTGTCTCGATGAATTTGCATCCCTAGAATCTTGTTTGCTGGTCCCAAGTCCTTCATTTCAAACTCCCTAGCCAACTGTGCCTTCAATTCTTGGATTCGATCTTTGTTGGGGCCTGCTACCAACAGGTCATCCACATACAACAACAAAATAATAAAATCATTATCTTTAAACCTCTTGTAATATGCACAATGGTCTGAACTGAGTTTGTTGTATCTAAGGCTCATAATGAAAGAATCAAATCTCTTACACCAATACCTCGGCGCCTGTTTGAGACATTATAGAGATTTGTTCAACCTGCAAACCAAGTTCTCATTTCCAATTTCTGCAAAACCTTCTGGTTGGAGCATATATATTTCTTCTTCAAGTTCTGCATGAAGAAATGCAATTTTCACATCTAACTGCTCTAGAAGTAGGTCAAATGTAGCACACATTGCCAATACTACTCTAATTGTTGTGAGTCGAACCACCAGAGAAAATATCTCGTTGAAGTGAATACCTTCTTTCTGAGCATATCCTTTTACCACCAATCTTGCACGATACCACTCCACTTGATCATTGCCATCACGTTTGATCTTGTAGACCCATTTGTTTCCAATGGCTTTTCTTCCACGTGGTAGTGGTACAAGTTCTCATGTCTTATTCTTGTGTAGAGCTTCAATTTCTTCCTGCATTGCTGTCATCCACAAAGCAACATCTGAGCTATTTAAAGCTTCATGGAAAGTTGAAGGCTCTCCATCCTCTGTTAGAAGACAGTATGCAACGTTGATCTCTGTCACATACTCCGAGTGCTACATTGGTGGTTGTCTCTCACGAGTTGACCGACGAACTTCTGAAGCCTCGGACTCGACTGGTTCTTGTTCCTCGTGCTCTGGTGCTGCTTTAGAAAAATCTGAATCTTCTGGATTATTTTCCACATATACCGGTACAGTCTCTGACTTTTCTTTTACAGTGCTATCATCCTCATTTTTCCTTTGCAGTTGATTTTCTATAAAGATCACATATCTGCTAATGACGATCTTGTGGGCAGTGGGGTCCCACAGACGATACCCCTTTACTCCATTAGCATGCCCTAAGAATATACATCTTTTAGATTGTGGATCTAACTTTGTTCTTTCTTGGGCATTGTACATCACGTACACAGGACATCCAAATACATGTAGGTAAGAATAATTAGCTGGCTTTCCAGTCCACATCTCCATTGCCGTCTTCAACCCAATAACTGTAGATGACGACCGATTTACTATATAACAGGCAGTTTTGGCCGCTTCTGCCCAAAATGAATTAGGTAGACCAGCAGTCTTCTACATAGCTCTTATTCTTTCTGTAACAGTTCTGTTCATCCGCTCTGCCACTCCATTTTGTTTAGCAGTGTATGCCACCGTGAACTGTCTCTTAATACCTTCTTGCTTACAGAAAGCAAGAAAATCGCCGTCTGTATACTCTCCACCATTATCTGTCCTCAAGCACTTGATCTTTTTACTAGATTCAAGTTCCACCCGCGATTTGTATTCTTTAAACACTAAAAGTACATCTGATTTTTTCTTAATTGTATACACCCAACATCTTCTGGAATAATTATCAATGAAAGTCACCATGTACTTTGCACCTCCCATAGATATATTCGGTGATTCCCAAACATCAGAATGAATCAAGTCTAGAATGAATCAAGTCTAGAATGCATTTACTTCTAACAATAGATCTACTGAACTTTAATCCATGCTGCTTGCTAATAACACAATGCTCGCAAAATGGTAAACTTACCGATTTGAGCTCCGGAAGTAATTTTCGCTCAGAGAGAATCTTCAAACCTTGTTCCAACATGTGGCCAAATTTGAGATGCCACATCATCGTTGACTCTTCTCCATTTGATGCGACACACGCACCAGCCTCCTGTAGTGCTTTTCCTTTAAGCATGAATATATTAGCACCGATCTTTTCTACCTTCATCAATACAAGCGCGCATTTAACGATCCTCATAATTCCATTCTCCACATGAGTTTTGTACCCATAACTATCCATTTGTCTCAAAGACAATAGATTTTTCTTCAAGCCGTTGACATGTCGTACCTTCCCAATTGTGCAAATTGTACCATCAAACATTTTTATTTTGATAGTACCAATACCAGAGATCTCCAAGGCATGATCATTACCCATTCTCTCCGAGAGGTCATGTGCCAGGTAGCTCCTGAGTCTATAAGCCAGACATCAGACAATCGTTCTCTGCCTTCTGAAATAGTTGTTGCCTCGCTGTAGAGAACTTCGCCATCATCCGAGGTATTTGCTACACACCCCTGAGCATTTGATGACTCAGGTTCTTTGCCCTCTTTTCTCTTCTGGTTACTCCAACATTCTTTCTTGACGTGCTTTTTCTTGCCACAATTGTAGCATTTAACATTCTTCTTACTTCTGGATTTTGATCTACCATGATTTTGACTCCCACTGGGGCCACGTTCTGTTGATCTCCCTCTCGTCACCGATAGCGCCTCCGCTTACTACGAACTTGCTTGTCTGTTTTCCTTATTTTTCCGCCTGCTCTCCTCATTTAATACGGAGGCTGCAACATCGTCGAAAACTAGACTATCCACTGGATTGTTGTTCGTCAGGTTGATGATGAGTTGATCATACGAATCTGGTAGACTTTGAAGTAGAAGCTCTGCACGTTCGTTTTCCTCTATATTATAACCCAACGTTGTGAGTTAAGAAAATAGAGTCTTCAAAGTATTGATATGGTCGGTCACCATTGTAGATTCCGCCATTCGAAGAATATAGAGTTTTCTCTTCAAGATGATTTTGTTGTCTAGTGACTTGGCCTCGTACAATTTTGTAAGAGTATCCCATATTTCCTTCGCTGTGTTTTTCTCTGCCACACTAGATAATACTCCATCTGCAAGTGCCAAGTGTAGATCAGAAATGGCGTTGCCATCTACCTCGTTCCACTTGTCATCAGTTATCTCCATGAGCCTTTCTCCAATTGCTGCCAAGCAATTATTTTTTCTCAATACAGCTTTCATCTTCATTTTCCACAATGAAAAATTATTTCCGTTAAATTTCTTAATTTCACACTTCGCCGCCATTTTGTTGATAAATACCGCACACAAGCTAGTATACCATCTTGAATGGTTGTGAGTATGTGTGAGAATATACACCAGGAAAGTTCCCAGGAAAGACTGGAGGGGTCACAATGGTCCCACTTAAAACCCAGACTCCTTAAGCTCTTATCGCCTTTGTGACAACTTTCCTAGACATGTACAAAAAATCACACAGTTGTTTTACTCACATCACTATTCCCTGCTTTGTACCGCCAAATTCTTGGTCGCTCCCACCGTTTCTTGTGAATAGTACCGTATATGTGAACAGTACCGTATACATGAATAGTACAGTATACGCAAACAGTATTACTCCCACCGTTTCACGTGAATAGTACCATATAAGTGAATAGTATCATATACGTGAACAATATCGTATACGTCAGTACCCCTTATGTGAATAGTATCTGACTCCAAAAATACAACTAATAGCTCTGATACCACTGTTAGGAAATTGGTGGTGAAGCAGACATGCAGCTAAAGTAAAATTGTAAGAAAATAAAGAACAAATGTAAAAAGAGGACACCAGAAATTACGTGGTTCGGCTTTTAGCCTACGTCCACGGGCGAAGACAGAAGGAAATATTTTACCAGTGAAAAGGAGTTACAAGTATTGTAGTATTTTAGCTCACTTCCCAAAACCCCAATACACCCAAACTCTAAGAACACTAATAACAAGAGCTTATAAATTAAAGCTCACAAAAAACTCTCTCAAATTGCTTTATACCGATGAAATTGAGATACAGAAAACAAAATACAGAGCTTGAGCTTCTTTATATAGGCAAAATCTTGGCACTGTTCACAAATTTTTTTTTCTTTTTTTCGGGCTGCTGTCAAAGCCAAATTTGAAATTGGCTTTGACAGCCGTCGGTCATCTAGATGGTTTGAATTCAAACTATCTAGATGCCCATTCGTTTGACATAATTTTTGTTCTCTAAGGATATCTTAATTAATATCTAGTACTTTGTAGACTAATAAGCACCTTAGCTTAAAATAATCCTTGATATATAATTAAATAGATTGGTTGACTGTTAAATTAAGCTGTTACAGCTTCCATTTTATAGTATGATTTTAAGCCACAAAACCTCAGAACACAACAGAGCCAATGTCGGGTACGTTCTTGATGAAAGATACAATAGCCAACATGTGCAGATACAGTAGAGCAAAACTTAATCCTGTATGTGCATTCTCAAACCTTTGTAAGAAAGAATATATATATATATATAACAAAGGATAAAGGATTAAGGATTCTAGTCATTTTCTACACTGTTTCCTCCTCCCCTATCTGAGTGACTGAAAAATGTGAGAGTCTTAACTTTGCCACTTGAAAATCGGTATGGCCAAGCATTCTCTATTTTTTACATTCTGGGCTTAATCTCCCTTGTGTTTACATAGGCCGTTTGAGTGAAACTGACCCATTTTTCTTATCTTCTTTGATGGCTTGACTTCTGGCTTGAGATTTCCATCTTTTTAGTTTCCCAAGTTTACTATTCCCAGCCATTTCTGTTTCATTGCTTTTTGGTGTATCGTCCATGTAATTTTTCAATCTATTTAAGCCCACTGAGCCCATATTCTCCTTTTCAATTATCATTTCATTTTCCCGCCCGTCTTGGCTGCATTTTCTCGCTACAGTGCTCATTTTCCCAGGCCGCAGCTCCCTGCTAGCTATCTCTGCACCACTGCTACAGTCTGTGCCCTTCTGCAAATCAGTTTCTCCCTTCTTCATTAATGAACCTAGAGACGACCCCTCCGCCTGGGTGATTCTCATTGGCATTGTACTATGACCCGTTTAAAGTTGGGTTAGCCCGGTTCCTCCATCCATACTTGGTTTCCCCTGACCCATTTCCATTTGTCTCTGTTCTGGCTGTTCATGAGTTTCCGGTACTATCGGTGATGATTTCTACCTTCCTTCCCATCCCGTGATCGAGAATTATTATTTTTTATTGCTTGGCTCTTTCCATCTTTTTCAATGCCTTCATCCATGCTCTATACGCTAACTCTTTTTTTAGCTGCCCACCATTTTCCAAGCACTCTTTGTGCTGGTGCCCAATGAGCCCACAACAGAAGCAAACTTCAGGTAATTTTTCATAGGCCACTCTTAGAAAAATCCTTCTCCGATCTTCTAGTTTTCACAGCAGCGTTTTCTTCAGAGGTTGTGTGATGTCTATTGAAATTCTTACCCGAGTAAAAGGGCCAATGCACTCCCCTGTTTCATCCGTCTCTACTTCTTCTACTTTTCCAATCTATTGCCCTATCTCCTTTATAATGTCCTTGTCCATACACATAATAGGTGCATTGTGAATTTGCACCCAAAATGATATATGAGTGAAGGTTTGCTATTTGATGTCCCCTATGCCAATTGGTTCTGTGAGCACCATTAATGAATTGTTGAAGTGTCATGGGCCTCCACGTAGTATTCTTTTCTTTTCTCCTTTTAAAGCAAATTTGAAAGGAAAATGATGTTTGTCCTGGGTCAAACCCCAAAATTTAAATGCAGCATTTCATTAAAGGAAAAAATGATGTTGTTTTCGCTTGCCAAATATTTCCCTCGGTCTTTGTCGATGGATCTCCACCTAAGTATTTTCCCTTACCTTTTTTTCATTGAACGAGCTCCAGCCACATCCAAATATTTTCTCTTTCCTTTCCTTTGTCGATCAATCTCCAGCCACAACCAAATATTTCCCCTTTCCTTCGTCGATCGAGCTCCAGACACAGCCACAACCAAATATTTCCCCTTTCCTTCTTCGATCCAACTCTAACCATAGTCTGAAATTTCCATTTGCAATCCGCACTTGAAATTGCCATTCGTAATCCACAATTCACAACTCAATATTCAAATTGAAACAACTCAGGATTCAAGCAAAAAACATCGCAACATAAGCTTATTACCCATTATATTAAGTCAATTTAACAAGATTTATGAAGAGCTGCTACAATTTTCAATTAGCGAGCCTCAGGAATCATCGATGGTATAAAAGCCATTTATAACTCCATCTTCTGAAGAACAACTGAAGTTATTTTTACCCACCAATGTGAATCCATCACTGCAGTTGAAGAATATGCTGAGATTTCAAACGATCTCACTATAAGTAAAGAGCGTGTGGTTGATAATTGCTTCTGGCCATTCGACTGAGGGACAATAACCACCAAGCAAATTAAGTCCAGCAGGGGTAATGGTCATTCGACTGAAGAACAATAACCACCAAGCAAATTACTGCAATCAAGAAGCAGAGGATTGTGGGGACGCAGTGCAAAATATGCGCTGGGAGGATACTTTTGCCCATGATTAAGTTGTGCAAAAGGTCATGGAGAGAGATTAGTGAACACTTGGTATGTAAAATATAGATGGAGATTACTTTAAGCAAACGATGAAAGTGACTGAAGAAAAATAGAACAGCAAAGGTAAGGCATTGGTGGGGGATAGTTGAAGCAAAACGACGTCGTATTGGTTAAAATTAAAACAAAAAAATTCATAAAATGGGTCATTTTTAGTAAGATTTCGGGTTTGATCCTGGACAAATATTAGAACTCAATTTGAAAATGAAAATATTATCCCCCATGCTTTCCACTTTCACTCCCTTCCGAGAGACCCCACGTGTATGATAAATTTTTCCAACAAGACAATGTGCTGCTATTTTCTCTCCTTTGACTTTCATTTTTCCAGCAAGTCAATCATATCATCCTCTTCTAATTTTAAGCTTAGAGCCTCACATCTGTGTATGAATTCTTCGGAATCCATCTGCTTTTTTAATCTGAAAGGTTGCCGTAATGAGGCTCACCAAACTTGACCATCCCTTTGAACTGCAATAACACCCTTCTTTAGATTTAATATTCTTTTTGAGAACACAATAACTATAATGTTGCCCCACCTTGAAAGTGACTCTACCCACCCAACGCGTGAGTGACAAAATTTAGATCACCAAGGATCTCCTTCTTCATTGATTCTAGGTTCCCCTTGAGAGAGAGAATTGTCTAGAAGGAAGACGTACTTACTTGCACTTGCAAAAGTCCCCTCTCCCGTTCTTAGTTTTGGACACCCTTGCTCATTGGCATTATTTTTATGGTGGATTTACTTTATGAAATGGGGAATGGGAACAAAGGAATGAGAATAAAATTCATGTTTACTTGATAAAATATAATTTGAGAATACAAATAAAATGTGTAGATCCCACATAATTTAGGAATGAGAAATGGGAATCATACTCCTAAGGGGGTTTGGGAATGGAAATGAGAGAATGTGAATAAACATATGTTTACTTTTGTATCCCTCTAATTTTTTTATATTTTCCAAATTACCCTAATTCAAAACACAATTAATTTTATTATTTTAAATGTCAATAATTATTATTATTATTATTAAATTTTATTAACATTATTATTTTAGTTATTATTATTATTTATTAATATTATCATTATTAAAAATGAAAATAATGATAAAAATAATAATTAATTAATCATTATTAGCAATATTATCATTATTGTTGTTGTTGTTGTTGTTGTTGTTGTTGTTGTTGTTATTGTTGTTGTTATTATTAATAAAAATAATAATAACAATAATATATAATAACTAAAATAATAAAGTTCATAATAATAATAATAATAAATGTTAATAATGATAATATAAATAAAAATAATGACAACAATAATTAATAATAACTAAAATAATAAATTTAATAAAATAATAATAATAATAGTAATAAATGTTAATAATGATAACATTAATAAAAATAATAATAAAAATAATTAACAATAAATAAAAATTTAATATTATTATTATTAAATTTTATTAACTTTATTATTTTAGTTACTGTTAGTTATTATTAATAGTATTTTTAATAATAATAATAATAATAACAACAACAACAACAACAACAACAACAACAACAACAATAATAATAATATTGTTAATAATGATAAATTAATTATTTTATTAATTAAAATACTATGAGTATTTTAATAAATTGATTCTCATTCTCATTTCTTATTCCCATTTATTTTGCTAAATAAACACTTCAATGACTAGGCTTGGCAAAATTGCAGGTCCAGTCCGGGTTTGGTGCAACCCAGGACTAGACCGGACGCCAAAAAAGGAAGCATTCACACTGTAGGTAAGGCTTCGATCGATGATTGCAGATAGCTGCAAGGCCAAAAGCCATGACATAAGCTATATAGTGTGGACTACGTAGGTTCAACCCTCCTCGTAATGACCACGCATCACTTGCTCCATCCGTGTGATTCACAATAAGCAACTGAGAAAGATTTACTGGGTAGCTGGCCAGCTTTTGACCAGTGGATTCCAATGCCCTCACTTATCCACATAATATGTAATTTAAAAAAATTATATTTACCCAAAACAATTAATTTTTATTTCACTATTTCATAGCATTGCGGCTTATTAAGCCACAACACTACAATATCAGATTGAATCAACAACAATTATAGTCATTGTCTGCAAGCCTTTTCAATCTTAGTTTAAAAATAATTATTATTGTTACCAATTATATTGAGATAACAAAATAAGAAATTATTATTAAAAATATTTATTTTAGTTATCAATTATTCTATATACATAGTAAAAAATTACGTTATATACATGTATATAAATATGTAAATAAATTTTATTGAACATTATTTGTGTCCAATTCAATCATTTACATTCTTACAATAGTTTAACACTAAGATTTATCAAATACATTCTGCTTTTAAAAATTACAGAATGTTTAAATACAAATTTTATCAAATGCTTAACTAATTATCTTTTCAGCTGATTATTTTTACATATAACTAATAATAAATATTTTAAAAGCTGTATCATTACCAATTTGGCCCAAAATATTTCTAACTAAAAATAGTTTTCGTAATTAATATTGTCCTTAGACATAATTTGTTCTACAATTAAATATTCAAACCGTTCATCAAAAAACTAATCTAAAAAATTTTAATAAATTTCTAATACAAATATTATAATATTATACTATAAAATCAGCATCATCAATATTAATTTCTTGGTCTTCACTTTTTTTTTTATAGATGTTTATATTTTTTCTTTTTCAATAACGCTATGTTTACTAAGTATGAATAGTTAGTTAGAATACTCACTGATATGTCATCAATCATTTTATAACATGTTTATGATATTCATTAATTTTTTATTGATTATTAGCTTTTTATTTTTACAATTCACTTAATAAATAATACATAAAAGGCCCACATTATTAAATATCTCAATTGAGTATTTAAAGTGAATAAATAGGGCATCTCTCTTCTTTTTTTTTTAAAATGTTGCAGTATGCATGAAAAAATTAAAATATTTTATGTTGGAAGAAATTCGTAATCCAGCAAAGGATCCACTTGTCTTGGTTGCCAAACGGACCCTTCTAGACGTCTCCCCAACAACGCTACGCCAGCACGTGCGTAACGTATAGAAAGCGGTCGCTCACTTTAGCATCCAGCTGAAGAAAACTTGACAAAATGCGCAGCCTCTTATTCTACGCCGCGATGCCTATATAAAGTAAATTTGCCACTAAAATTCTCAGTCTTGGCACTCAATTTTTGTCTGCAATTACCCGGAAAAAAAAAATCATCTCACATCCGCTTCTACGTAAAAAATATTCCGTCAATACTTGAGGTCATTTTCTTGATCTTGCTCTTTTCAATTTAGGTAATTGCTTCAAAACCCTTTTGTCAATGAGAAAATGTAATTTTTTTTTTCGAACAAAATTTAGACCAAGAAGGCTGAAACTGGGTACAATTGTTTTTCCCCGCTTTTGTGGGTTCTTGTAATGGATTTTTTTTAATTTTATTATTATTCTTTAATTCGATGTTTTAGAGTGAAATGAAATGTCGGTACTGAAACTTGTGAGCTTTTCGTGATGTTTTTGTTCAATTTGCCACCTTTAGCTAATTGACTTGCTTTGGTGTGTTAGCTGAACATGGGTTTCATTTATTCATATTGTTCTGTTAGTTGATGTTATGGTGATATTAACTGCTGTGAAAGCAGAAAGATTTTATCTGGGTTCTTTTATGGTTATATGTTTTTAATTTATTTTGAAGGTTTTGAAGACTAAATGTAAAGAATGAGAAAAGCGTCACTCAATTCCTTGCGTAGTTAGCGTATTTACTTGTCATCACATAGATGATCCGATATTAAAAAGGAAACTTCTTTTGAATATATTACATAGAGTATGTTACTCACTAATATCTTTGTTTTCAGATTGTCATTAAGAAAGTGATATGCTTAATTCTGGTATTACTTGAATTTGCTCTGTTCTGACATAGGGCTTATGCTGTTAAATTGAGTGCTTTTATATTTTATTTATTTATTTTTCATTTGTCGTTTTCTTCAGCGTAAAATGCAGGATTTGGGGAGTATGCTCAAAGTCTCAGCTATATGGAGAGGAGAAAAATATGTTGTGGAAGTGAATTCTGGTTCATCTCTCAAGGAGCTAGGGCATGAGCTACAGAAATTGACTGATGTCAAGGCAGATACAATGCGGTTTATAGTTCCTCAAAACAAAGGCTCGAAACTGCTGTCTCCATTCTCTGATGAGCACTCTAGCTTAAGTTTGCAGGAAGTGTCTATTATTGAGGTATGTTGTTGAAACATGATAATTTACTAGAATACTTGAGGGATCAAAGTATGGATGGTAGAAATCCCCACAGGGATGGGCCCCTGAGGAATTTTCTCTTATTCGGGGAAGGTACGAGGATAATTTTATATCTAATTTCTTATTTGGGAAAAGTACGAATGCAGTATAATACCCAATATCTTATTCAGGGAGGGGTCGGGGATTCGGTTAAATCTCCATTCCCTCCCCATTGTCCATTTCTATTTTTGATTTTTATTTTTATTTTTATTTCTTCTAAAATTTTTAGGAAATACATTTAAAATTTAAATTGTAATCGTATGGATGTAATGTAAATAACAATTATCATAATATTTATAAAAATAATATAAATAACAACTAATATTAGCACTTTAGGATTGACAGAGATAATTTTGTTGATAATTTATACCATGTGACTTTTGTGGATGTGTTCAATTTTGAAGCTTTACTTTTTCTTAATTTCATAGATTAACTTGTAATTTTGATGGCATTGACTTGGTTTGATAGAAATAATTTTAATTAGTTTAGTTTATTTTGATGTTTCTATGTTGGTAATACGATTTTATATTTTTACTTTAATATGATTAAACCAAGTTTAGAAAAAAAAATTATCTCTTATTTTGGGATTGGGTACCTCGGGGATCCCCATCCCCTACCTCAAGCAATTTTGAAGGGGACAAGGAGGATACAAGGATATACACAGAGTATTGGGATGTCGATCCCCTCCCCATTGCCATCCTAAGATCAAACCATGTCGTGCTTGTTCTTTCGTCAGTTTTTAAGTATTCTGAAAAATCTTTAAGTATACTGATGGGGTCAAAGATTTACTGGTTTTTTCTAATTTAGGGGAAGTCCATCAGAATGATGGGAGTATCCGAAGATGAAGTTGACAAAGTTCTCCAAAATGAAAAGGCAGATCTTAGGATAGCTGGATTTGATGAGGAGGAAAAACGTCTCAGGCAGCGAATGCTGGATAGGACCTATGCTCTGCTGAAACTTCCTCAAGGACAATACATTTTCTGTGATTTTCGTACTCTTCAAATTCCTGGAGTAGAGGTACTACCAACTTTGTAGACTTACTTTTTATTTTTTTATTTTTTTATTTTTTCCCCTTGAGAAAATTTACTCTGTATCTTCTATATATGTAGGAAAGAAATTGCATCGGAATAGTTTATGTTGGTTAAGTGCTGCTTCAGTTCTTGAACATGTGATTTTTCGGTTGCTGAATCTAAGCTAACTTGTTATAACTAGGAACTAATAGATAGATTTGTAATTTGGTGCGACACGGATAATAGCTTTAAATTTCAAGTTGGATCCCTTAATTTTTAAAGTTTACAATGTCTTGATGCCTTGTGGATAAATTAACCTCGTTGGTGGCCATCAAAATACGGAATATTGCTTTAGCTTTGTATTTCGGTATTTTAGTTCAATTTTCTCAAAGAGGGGTATAAAGTTTATCTATGGTTGTAGTTACTAGGTGACAAGATTTTTGATGGTCTGCATAAGATGCATATAAATGTGCTCTGTTGTGGCTTCTTGGATATCAGTTTCAAGGAAATAATTTTTTTTTCCCTTCTCCCTTTTGAACTGATTTAAGGTGACTTTTGCTTGTCTATAGTTGAACCCTCCAGCTTCTGAGGCTTTAAAAATAATGCACATGCTTGCTGCAGATCCTGGAATAATTGC
Source organism: Citrus glauca (assembly GCA_029633175.1). Taxonomy (NCBI): domain Eukaryota; kingdom Viridiplantae; phylum Streptophyta; class Magnoliopsida; order Sapindales; family Rutaceae; genus Citrus; species Citrus glauca. The sequence goes on from JAQOOD010000002.1 coordinate 26,516,013, forward strand.
TATTATGAACAAGGTACTAAGAAATGTGCATTGTGTTACTATTAGTTGCCTAACTTAAATTGCACTAGCTCTGATATTTTCCTTTCTACTTTTAAAGCATCGTTGGCGTGTAGGAATTATGACAGAGTTGGCTCCTGTTGGCTATGTTGGTGTAAGTCCAAAATGTGTTCTAGGATTTAACAAGGTAACTTCTATTTTAAGCATATGAAACTATATCATTTATTTTACAACTATCACATACTCCTTTATCGTTCACTCTTATTTGCTCAGAACCATGGAGAAGAGATATCTCTGCGGCTTCGGACTGATGATCTCAAGGGTTTCAGAAAATACGAAAGCATCAAGAAAACTCTTTTACATGAACTTGTAAGCTAGATTTTCAACAGGTTATGTTGTGTTTATGCCTTCGTTTGGGCTGATTCATGGTTGTTGGCATTATGTTTGCAATTAGCAAATGATCTCTGAAGAAAATTACAATGTTCCATTTTTCCTAATCAGGCTCACATGGTATACTCCGAACATGATGCAAACTTTTATGGTCTTGATAAGCAGGTACATTTATGCTTGTGCGCTTCTTATTATATGTGGATTTTAAGTATTCTATGACTTAATTTTACGGTTCACTTGTAGTAGCATTATCTTGATTTAATGTATTCTCTGGGCAGCTAAACCAAGAAGCTGTTGCTTTAGATTGGACTAAATCAAGAGGCCACACCTTGAGTGGAGTCAGGCATACCAGCCATCATGAAGATGACCTCTTTGTTGGTGATAGTAGGAGTTTTTCTCAGAAGCTTGGAGGAAATATTTCAGATCAATTGGCAAGTGCTCGTGCGTCTTCTGTGGCTGCTGCTTATCGTCGTCTAGCAAATGCTTCTGCTAACAGTTTGGGGGTATCTGAAGTACATGAAGAACCTGACCCTGATGATTCAGGGCTCATTATGCTTGGAGAATCTCATCATACAGTTTCAGCAGCAAAAGGAAGTCTGGATATTGAGAGTCCAAGTAGAGATCAGTGGAAAGGTCATGAGCCTGATCCTGATGACGATTCTGGCTATGAGAACAAGCTTGAGCCTGATCCTGATGATTCCCAGGATGGGAAACCTTTGGAACCTGAAAATTATTCTGACCCTGAGATGGTTCAGCAGGTGTCTCCAAAGAAGCTGGCAGCCACAAACCCATATGAGGAGCCTGATCCTGATGACTCAGAAACTGCATGGAAGTCTGTTGTTGTGGTGGAACCGGAATCTCTTTGCTCTCAGTTAATGGAGGTGGATGACACTGTTCAACTGAGGAGGACCAGTGCTGAACCTGATCCGGATGATTCAGAGGCTGAACTGAAAATAAAAATTGTGAATGACACCACGGAAGATCAAGGCCATCTATATAAGGCTAAAAGGGAACCTGATCCAGATGAATTGCTGGCAAATGAAGTCGTACAACAAGAGCCTGATCCTGATGATAATTTGGTGCAGCTGCAGGAAATATCCAGTATGAAAATTGATGAGCCAGATCCAGATGATCAAGAATTAAGGAGTATACAAGACACCATTACTGTTGTTTGCAGTCGTTTGCAGAAGGCCATTGAAATGCTGCGAGCTGAAGTAAGCCCTTTCGAGGCTACTACTGTCCTTCAAACCCTTTTTAAGATAATTAGGTATGGCTATTTAGCTTGATGATTTTGCAGTTCTTCCCCTGCTCCCTTGCATTAAAAAAATTTGGTACCTGATTTTGCTTCTTTGCAACCCATAGTGGTTTTGAAGATTCAATCTAACATAGACCTCTAAAGAGATTTGGATAATTGATCAATCCTACAAATATTATGATTCTTTCTTGCGTAGAACTTCTGATAAAAGTTCGATATGTTTGCCTTTGCTTTCAGGAATGTGATTGAACACCCAGATGAGACGAAGTATAAAAGACTTAGAAAGGTGGAATTATGTTCTTGTATGAATTTTCCTTTTTGTTTCCTTTGAATCTTCTCTTCTTCTCATTGTTAAAAAAATTAATATATGGTATATTGCAGGCGAACCCCATAATCCAGAGGAGCGTTGCCAATTACAAAGGTTTGTATGTTTCTCATTTTGAGTTCTTGTTTTAGTTAAAGCAGATCTGTTGTGATCTAATACAACCGTTGGCTTCAATGTTGTATGATTTACTGTTTTTAAATATAGTGGTAATATGATAAGTGATTTTGCCATCTTGCTCAGCTCTGGAAAAAGCTGGCCGACTGGTTGTTCAGGGAATATCCACGTACAATGTTCAGCCTACTAACATAATGGCCAGCTTAGTTGAGAACGTGCTCTTTTGTTCTCTATTTTCTTCTACTAATGGTTGCCGCGTGAATTTCTCGGGTTCCATAACTTAAGTTGAAGACAACATCAATAACTTGCATGAATTGGAAATTGTGCCTTTTGACTGGCTAGTGAAATAAGGTGTTGGACTAGCTATATGAGAACAATAAAAAAGTCACTTGCCTTAGTTTTTTTCCCCTTTTGTGTGTGTGTGTGTGTGTGGTGGGTGGGTGGGGGGTGGTCGATTTGGTGTTTGTATTTGTTAATTAGCTGAAGTGAGGGCTGAATAAAATTTAAAACCATCTTGCGAAGAGTATGTTCTGTTTGAATATGACTTTTGACTTGCTTTTTGTGTCACAGCTGCCATGGAAATTCTTTTTCTGGTTGGTTTCAATGAAGATGTTGTTTTGGATGAAATCGGCAAAGCCGAGACTTATCTAGTGTTGAAGCGGAATGACCTGGCCTTATTGTGGCTTGCTAAGTCCTCTCTTGAAACGTGCATTGCTTACTAGCCGAGAGAGATTCTAGGAACTGTGTGCAATATGTAAATGGTGTTGTATTAATGTTAGCATATTACTAAAAATTGTGTGCAACATGTGAAATTGTACATTGTGGATTGTTTAATACCGACAGAACTGTACATTAGATTTGATATTGCGACATCCACAAACAAAAGGATCTGTGATAAAAGTCTGGAATGGCGATAAGTTCATCCGGACGGTGATAAGTGCATTTTAGTGGTTGCATACTTGACGTTATGATAGATCATGATAATATTGTTTAGATATTTGATGTCCCTGAAGATCATTCCATCAAGTGAATGGCAGTTGCTCGGTGCTTTCATTAAATTACTTGAACTAAGTATCTCAAGTGTTTTATATTTATATCAATTTTTCTGGCGTCCTTCCTGAAAGCATTGCACCCTGTTCAGGCTGTGTTAAATTTGGCATTCAATGATAATAGCGCTGCAGATGCTGCTCCTTCGGCAAACACAAACGCAAGAAGAAAAGAGTTGATGCAATGGCAAATGTAAAGACAAGGAAATAGTATATGATTTGATCCCAACAGGATGTGCGTTGTCAGTGAAAAGTTCATTTAGTTAACCAAAACGGAGATCTCCACGAAAACAGAAACCTCATAAAATTTGAAAATGAGCCAGATAAGCTGCATTTCAAGAACATTGGAGTGAGGGAGTGTGCATCACATTGTATCCACACGTCAAATCCCACAAAGCAAAGAGTCTGGGTATTAACTCCCACTTTACAACCAAATTTCATTCTAAGTGCACCGCGATGGGATTCACACCACTTCTTGCTTTTGGCCGATCTCACCAATGCTAACAACGAATTAGGAGCTGTCCATTGGAATATCGCTGCCATTTGGGTTAGGAATGTTGCCACTGAGAGAGGTTTGAGAGATGTCAGTCTGGCCAGCTCCAAATGTGAACCCCTGTGTAGGAATGTTTGAAGGACGACCAGCAAAAATGGAGGTTGCTCCAAAATTAGTGTTGAAAGCAGGGGCAGGGACAGGAACAGGAACAGGATCATTATTACCCTTTGGGAAGCCGAAGCTAAAGGATGGCATGCCTGCAGACAGAGCAGGCAAGGGAGTAGGATTGCTACCATCAACTGACCCAAAGATCTTCTGTTCATACTCCTGCAACTGTTGGTGGACATCTGCAATTCTCAACCGGCATCAAGTCAGGGTGGCAGAGAGTTTCATGCATACATGCACAAATACAATGATCATTTCAAAAGAGAGAATTTCTTTAAAGCACTTTTGATAGCTGAGTTTCTGATACCCAATCATATAAACAATCAAAATGTTAAGATGGCAACTATAGAAACAACAAGAAGTTAAGAACTTTCAACAAACAGGATTCAAATGTTAATGAAAATGAGATCTTCTTTAAGCGCCAGTACCCATGAGATAACCGGTTACCATATGCACTTCAAGTTCTTCTCACAACTTTGTGCTTTTCTTAAACAATTAACATAACTGCCTACAGGGTGAACAGACTGGCCTAACAGACACAATCTACCACATTCTAAATAATTCAATTGAACTCATTATCTTCCATTGACTAAATTTTCAATGACCAAAGTGCTTCTTCTGTAAATGTGTAAGCGGATTATCATTCAGCAATATTCCTACCTTCTGTTAAGTTAACAGATGGTCTCCGCTCTTTCACCCACTGATGACTCTGTGCAAGTCTCCATCCTTTACACTTCATCAAGTATGCTATTACAATAGCAGCCGACCTGTCAAAAAGAAGATGATCAAAATTTAATGCTTATTAATGGCCTAGCTGTCCAACAGAATCCTCACTGTAAACCACAGGGGAAGGGGCAGAATCATGATCCAGAAGGGTCCCCGAAACAAGCGATATGTGATACCTAAGCCTACCATTGTAGTGCCAAAGTCTGTGTTTGTGTGTGAGTGGTAGTATGTTTGCTTTTGTAATTGCCTCTGTCCGAAAAAGTAAAGTTATTTAAGATGATAGGCAACCTGTTTTTTCCTAACATGCAGTGCACGAGAACACGAGCTTTGTCCCTCTCACATTGTTCTGCCAGGAAGTAAATTCAAAAGATAAAATAAAGTAAGTTAATTGCACTCCCTGCATAGTGAGAAATTAACTGCAAGACATGCGAACACCAACACCGAATTAAATTGATATATTAGCAACTGCAAAGCAGTTGATAAACAACAGCAACGAAACCTTTCATCAATTATATTTGAAATACTTTGTGACAAGTTTTCCTACTCTCCTTAATTATATTACATAGCAAGCACAAGCAGCAAGGGTTTTTCTACCCTCGACATTTTAACCTTCATCCAGCCATAATTACAGATATTATAAATGGTGACTGATCAGCAATGCATAAACTGAAAAATCTTTCTTTAATGCCGTGGGGTGATAAGCATGAGCAAAGTTCCCACCTAAAGTCTAACTTGCCAGCAAAAGTAACACATTTTACCATTTGAATATATATATTTTCGTTTGGATAAGAGTTTACCATTTGAATATAGAAGCAGTATTTTAAAAAATTTGAATTTCATGGCCTCTACATAGAACACTGAATCGCAGAGAGTAAATCAAAGGCTTGTTACAAGTTTTAGTGACTACAAAGTATAATTTTGAAGCCAACTAAACTCAATCTGTTCAAACCAACAACTCCCTCAGATGCTAATGAATGTAGAAGAATTTTCACCTGAAACCAAAGCATGGGAATATTGGGCTCAAAAACTTAAAAGTCCTAATTGTAAACCAAGAAAATTATGCAAGGTGTGTATAGAATCATCTAAGAGGATATAACTTTTAGTCTTGAGGATGCCTTAGAAGGGACTGAGCAAACTTTACATAGAGCAAATACTGTATTGCTCTATGCAAGAGCCAAGGAGAATGTTTCTCTTTTCAATTTCCTATGCAAAATCAAGCCTAAGTATAACTGACAAGAGTCAAATAAATAAAAATTTAAACATACCAGAATTTAAAACAATTTCAATGACCGGCATTTATACACACAAGTACTAAACCAAAAACATTCACTAGATCAGCAAATCACAAGCATCAATAAGAAACACACCTAAAAACTGAATTGCATCATCGAATTGTAAAATTTTGTCATCTTCAAGGCAGTGATAGGTAAATGAGTTCTTGTAGAGATTTTGACAAGAAGGTACCGTCTGCATACAGACGAAATAGGTGGTATAAGTAACAGACAAAAGTACTATTTAAATAGCTGAAACTCTGAAAGCCATTTATAGGCATTCTTGGACTAACACAAACAGCACTTGCAAGAGGCAGTTATTCTCCCAGCAGAAGCACAGATAACAAATGATGCCTTTAACAACATACAAAACTCGATATGGAAAGTCACAAATATTGAGTTACACACCCAATGGAACAAACAAAAGAAATGGAATTTGGGCACAATAAAAAAAATTGCAATCATTATATCAATAAACCATAAAAACTAAAGTTTGTGACGGTAATGAGAATAGCATCTGCGGATCCTGTGACAAAAAAATAAAATAAAATAATCAGCGACTGTGAAACACCAATATGCAAGGGGAGCACCAACGTTCATTTCATCAATCGATTCGCTGCAGGCTACGCCCACACATCTATGTTCGTCCCTAAGCAGTGAACCTTTTATCCTAAACCAGCTAAATTAGATTCACATGTGTATCAATCAATTCCTATTGATTTTTTTTTTCTCCTCAGTGTTGAGCCCTAACAGAAAAATCAAAGGACATAAATAAATCCGATACAAAGTAAAAAAAAAAAACGAATTTCAATTAAACAACAATAAAAGAAGAGGAAACTGACATTAAGAACACGTGAGATCCCTTGAGTCTTCAGAAGCCCTGAGCGAGACGCGTTGTCGTAGCTGCCCAAATAGAGGAAATCGGGTAGGATCTCAGACGGAAACGCGCTGACTTGGAGCGTCGTCGTTTTCTCTGCCGACGACGCAGAGCGGTGGCCGCAAATCCCGCAAACTTCTCCTTCCTCGTACTTGTGGTAGTGCCCGCACACAGAGCAGGGGTTCTCTCTCTCCCTCTTCCTCATAACAAACAACCAAATCTTTATTATTTATTTCTCTAAATTTTAATTACTATAATTTCCTTATTATTAATACGGTAAATTAGAACCGAAAATGTTTGATAAAAAGAGAAAAAGAAAGTTGATTGATGTTTGATGAGACTGTTGCGGTGGTTTGACTGATTGATTTATGATTATGCAATTGCTATTGTCACTGTTATTGACGTTGTGAAATTTAATTTTTTATTATTATTATGGATTAGCTGTTGTGTATATGTGTCAGCGTTTTGAAGGGGATGCTTGATTTGAGCGATTCTCGACGGCCATGTGCGTGTGTGTACGTACACACATATTAATGCATCTATTAAAATTGTTTTTAGACAGGTAATGACTTGTGATTTTATTTTTGTTTTGCTTTGGTTTCTTGTTTATGATCGGATTGCGTAGGCTTTTTGTTTCTTAGACTTGTACTGGGGTCGTCGACCAATTGTTGTCCGCCACGTTGACATAGGTGACCTCTTAATTTCCCAAACAGCATCTTTACCATTTTAAGTATTTTGATCCTTTTTTAAAAAAGCCAAAAAAAATATGCAATTGATTTTTTTTTTAATTGCACCATTCTAATTATTATATCATCTTGTTTATATGATTAATGTTGTATGAATGTTCACGCCTGTTTATGAAAGTTTGCTGAGTTAAACAGGCCAATAATATATACGAAGTCATGGAGAAATCGATATTAGACAATTAATTAATAAATTTTTTTTACTAAAACACTCGAACGCATAATCCAAAACTCAAGAAGCTAAGTGGAAACATCGTACGAAGTTCCAGACATTCAGCAGTTAACGATGTCAAACTCATCTTGGCGCCGGCTCTTTTTCACTCGTCGCTTTGATCTCTCTCGTTACTTTTCCTCTTCTTCATGCGCTGAAGTTTTCGACCCGCCTCCACTTTCGCCTCTTCGCCGAGTCGTCGTCACCGGTAACACTAACGAATATTGAAACTAATAGGGTCTGTCTTGTGTATTAGCCTGAGTTTAGGTGGGTTTTTAATGAAATTAACCTACTGCTCTGTGTGTGTGTTGAATTTCATTTTCTCAGGCATAGGAATGGTGACGCCGCTGGGCTGCGGAGCGGAGACCACTTGGAGGCGTTTGACAGCGGGTGAATGTGGGATAAGGGAAATTACACCCGAGGACCTTAAGATGGGTAACTTTGATAGAGAAACTCAGTTGCATGCATTTGGTCAGTTGACTTCTAAAGTTGCTGCTGTTGTGCCTTGTGGGATCAGTTCTGGTGAATTCAATGAGGACTCGTGGCTTAATTCTAAAGTAACCTCCTTTCTGCAATGCTTGTCTTATTTCAGTTGGATAGCATACAGTGATTGCTTCTTTTACATGTGTTTCTGATTAAACCAGTGAATGATATTTGATGGAATTGGAATATTTGGTATTTGTTTGTGTCAAGGTCTTAAGTAAGGGGTTAGTTAAGTGGTTAGTGTGTGGGTCTCCAGTATCAGGCTGGAGTGTGTTGAGTGGATTCAAGGAATTTACAAGCTGTCATGAAAAAATAAATGTTAAAAGAGTTTAGATGAATTTGGATTTGAATGTTTTGAATTAGATTGAGAGAAACCTAGTTGAGATTGTTTTGGGGTACCTTATTAGGAGCTAAATAGTTCGTGTAATGGTTTGATGGCAAAATGTTGATAGAAGAGAGCTATTAATTGATTACAATCAGTGAGTGGAGCAGCATGGCTGGGATTTTTGGTTATCGTGAGTGCTAGAAGCATTAGTCTCTTCTAGAAGCTTTTGTTTTACTGGTTCGTCATATATGATGGAGTCTCAGCTGCTTTTCTGTACTCCTTTTGAGTACTTTTACATCATATAGTTACTTTTTACCTTAGGATCACAGGTCGATAGCAAGATTTATAGCCTATGCGCTATGTGCAGCTGACGAGGCTCTTCATGATGCAAAATGGCTACCCAGTGATCAGGGACAGAATGAAAGAACGGTAATTATTTCTTATATTCAGATAATATGTGGATTTATGTTCCATTTTAAGTGGTGGATATTGTCTCAACCTTAAGAACATAGGGAGTATCTATTGGCGGGGGCATAGGAAGCATCAGTGATACAGTGGATGCAGCGCAAATGATCTGTGAAAAGGTTGGTTTAATACTTCCTATTTCTACTTATAGAGCCATGTTTCATTGCTATCGGACATTGCAACTTCTTGACTGATCGATCAGTTTTTCCTCTTGTATCAAGTGTGGGATGTATAAAGCCATATGATTCTGGAATAATGAAAATTACTGGTAACTCTGCTTTTTCAGCGACTTCGTCGGCTTAGTCCATTTTTCATTCCAAGGATATTAATCAATATGGCTTCTGGTCATGTGAGCATGAAATATGGATTCCAGGTGCGTTCATATCTTCTGTAATTGAAAACTAATATAATGAGCTTTTGAGGATATAAGCGCAGTCATGGAATTGTAGCTTTGTGTTACTAACTTATGCATTGATCAGGACTTGATAAATTGTGCTTTATCTCTCTATTGGTTGCGTTAAGGTCTCACTGTTCATTGATCAATTGTTTTGGAGAAATCAGCTTTTTGAGCTAGGGCTAAAATTTAAACTTGTAAATTATATAGTTGGTGATTGCACATCATGTTGGTCCATGTTTCGGGTTAGGCTATTTAAAAGTGAGACCTTATAGTTACAAGATTTAAAAAATAAGAAAAAGAAGGAACTGTATTAGCCAGAATTCTGTTCAAATAGTGATGTAGCAGTTAATGCCCTCAAGAAGCCAATTGAACTTCTCTTTGTTTCATTTTTTTTGCAAAGCTTTATCTCACTTTTGAATATAGGGACCAAACCATGCTGCTGTAACTGCCTGTGCTACCGGCGCACATTCTATTGGTGATGCTGCAAGGATGATTCAGTTTGGAGATTCAGATGTCATGGTGGCTGGGGGCACTGAGTCCAGTGTTGATGCTTTATCTATGGCAGGATTTTGCAAGTAAGCGTCAGACTGAATTATGTGCCTTTATCTCTATGGAAGCTATTGACTCAACTTTCCTTGCTGCAGTGTCTCCTTTTTCTTAACAACAGAAATGGTTCATGAAGGTGGAGAACAGAAACACATAGGGGCAGTATTTGAAGTGTTACTAGATGAATTGAAAAAACTAACTTGGCTTTAACTCTCTATGATGGTTAAAAGAATTCTCTAAATAGAACTAAGGAATCTAGTGCTGTTTCTTGGATTTTTCCCTTTTGGGTACACACAGCTTGCAAATGATTTGTGGCTGGATACTCGTTAATTAGGCTTCACAAGTTTCATTTTTAGTGAGGTCTGCTCGATGGAATTTATAGTTCTTTTCTATGTATGTCATCTTAACTAAGTTATTCAGTAGCGTATAATTATTTACGGAATTTCAGGTCAAGAGCTTTGACTACAAAGTACAATGGCACCCCACAAGAAGCTTCACGACCTTTTGATTGTGGCCGGGATGGGTTTGTGTAAGTAATTGCAGATAGTATGTTAATATTTCATATAATAGTTTGTTGCTGATTTGCTTTATGCTTTCTTCTGTCGAACTTATACTTCGAGCTCAGAATAGGTGAAGGTTCTGGTGTCTTGGTATTAGAGGTGAGTAGAGACATGCCTTCACTCTTTTTTATCCCTCATTCTCCATAGGCTAATCTTCATTGTTTTTGGTTTTGTTTTCTTTTATTTCCTCCTTGCAAGGAACTTGAGCATGCTAAAAAACGAGGAGCAAAAATATATGCTGAGGTTCGTGGCTATGGGATGTCAGGTCATATTTCAGAACTATTTTTTAAATAGCCAAAATTTGCATCTATGGTCCTGCTTTTGTGGTGAAGCATTGATTTCTGAAGGTAATGATGTTGTGTAGGCGATGCACATCACATAACCCAACCACATATTGATGGAAAAGGTGCCATTTTGGCCATGACACGTGCCTTAAAACAGGTAGTACACAATGTTGATGGCTTTTAACAGTTGTCCATCCAATAGTAGTTGTTAGCAGCTGAAGTAAATTACATGTGAAGACTTCAGCATTGGATGTAGTTGTATTAGCACTTTGATCAATTATAGCCAAGGTTTGGCAGTCAGCGTTTATCTTGGGTAGTTTAGACAACAATTCAATGATTTTTGACTTCATAGTGATGCCTCACCCGGACTCTACAAGAGCTAATAATTTAGAGCATCAAGATTATGCGTGTTCTTACTTCTATATGATTACTGTAGGCTTACTGAAATTAAGTTGGAGTACCTATGATCATAAGAACCCTGTTGCTTCATTTACTGGGCGTTAAGCAACAGTTTGTTGCTGTCCAGTCTTGGCACATGTAGCTCATTGATGGTAGAAGTTGGTTTCCTTTCTATTTTATGATCCTATAGGTGTGTCCTAAACAAATTCCTTCTATTGTTATTAACTTTTTAAGTCAATATGTTTATTAGTTAACTTGTGCTTTATCTTTATATGATTTCATTTCACTTGTTGCAGTCTGGACTTCAATCTCATCAAGTGGATTACGTGAATGCCCATGCTACATCTACACCTCTGGGTATGTATTTGGTCCTACAAATTGCTGTTGACCCAGTAACTTCGGAATGTTGTATTTTCTGTTTATGTGCTATTTGCTGGAACCTTAATTCAGGTGATACTGTGGAAGCCACTGCTATCAGAACTGTATTCTCTGACCATGCAACATCAGGTTCTTTGGCCTTTTCCTCCACAAAGGTACATATTTAATTCTGGATCTTATTGGTTTTTTGAGACAGGAGGATATTGGTACTGGTTTTCTTGGCCCAGTTCATACATGTTGCACTCAACCACCCCTTTGTATTGTGATTATTATTTTTACAATTATGTTTTCATTTTAGGGTGCCATTGGTCATCTCCTTGGAGCAGCTGGAGCCGTTGAAGCAATATTTGCAGTTTTAGCAATTCACCATGTAAGTAATGTTATCCTGATATGCTTTTTCAGATAATTGAATGTAAGCATACATACGGTAATGATTGAGTAATTGAGCATGAACTCAAAACCAAGATATGTGTGTCTACTTGTTAATGAATTTGAACCAATAAATTGACTGTTTTATAAGTTCCACATCCCCCCTTTTTACAAATGAGACTTACCTTAGTGGCTCTCTGACTGAGATTTTGAGTTGTTGCTTCTTTTTGTTGTTTTAAACATGTACACAACTTGAAAGATTTACTTTTATTGGTGGTTCATATTACCAACATGTTCTAGACATTTTAACATTTGAAAAATTTTCTCTGATTAGTAAATAGATGCTGTGGTTTCTTTTCCCAGGGAGTTGCACCGTTAACACTCAATCTTGCTAAACCAGATCCTATATTCAATGACAATTTCATGCCTTTAACTGCTTCCAAGGATATGCCAATATCAGCAGCTTTGTCAAACTCTTTTGGCTTTGGAGGAACAAATGCTTCCCTTCTCTTCACCAAATGTCAATGACATTCACGGAGTAAAGAATGAATTGTAGCTATGGCACTAATGAGCTGTTCTGAGCATCGTAATGGAAGAATTTTGTATTTTTTTCTTTTTCCAAAATTTATCATTTTTACAAATTTCGATGTAATTTATTTTGTAGAAATTTTGAAATTATTATTGGTTGAACTTGGTTGCAGGAGATGGCCTGCTGTGGCTGCCAAGCAAAATGTTGTAATCGTTAGTTCATTGTTTTTATAGAGATCAGGAAACTTTGCACTATCAGTTTTCCCACATAGATATAATACTCAAGCTGTACAGGGGGAGGGGCTTTTGCAGTGAAGAGAAGTATTCATTATGTATATCAATGTCGACAACTGATAAATGCCTGATTTTACTTATTTCAACTGATTGTCACATTTGTTTTAATTATCTATAACAATCATCATTTTAGAATTTCGACATAATTTGCCATGTTTGTATGATCGTTTGACAATGGTAGTGAAGCCATTCACATTCAATTTGACACCGCTCTTTTGATTTGAATGCCTCTTATCATATTAACAACATGATGCATTACAGAAGATTTCCTACTAAGATCACAAGCTCTCTACAAAACTGATAAAATTACAAAAAGAAAAAGTAAAAATAATAACTGATTACAGATCCCCACCCCTGTTAAACAAAAGTGAATCCTATATAAATGACTTAAGAGGTGTACACCGACTTGAAGCCTTCCGTTAGAGGAACCACTTTTGCTGACACCTTTGACTGCAACTTCAAGACGGCTTGGCGAATATCCTGCAATTGTTACGAGAGAATCAGTTGACAACATCCATAAAATGAAGAAATGAGGTTCATACCTGCTACAGATGGTTCTTACTAAAAAAATACTGCTGCTCAAACAGTGAGCAATGAACACTTTCGAGGGTTACACTGCACAAGATGCTTAAATCAATGGAATATTTCAGTGGATAATGAATTAAAACCATCTTATTAATCTGTATCCTAAGGTTTGGAAAGAATTTAACAATAAACAGCAGGGCTCAGCAGATGGTAAACAATCAAATTAAAGTGACTGGAAGGGAGTGTCATAAACTGGCATGGCCTACATGTTTAAAGTGCCTTTCCTGTGAGAGGCACCATTCATATTGAGGAACCATTTATGACCTCACATAGAAGCTTGGACATTCACATTCTCATATAAGATGATATAAGAACATCATAAAAGATTTTAAATTTAATCAAGTAATCACCTCAATATGATAGCGGGAGGAAAAATGAGTCAACAACACTGCTTTATTCCGAATCCACTTAGCATTTTCAATGATCTGCAGTTTTAATAGATTCACATTCCATATGAATTAGCTAGCATCAACTGAAGTCATTGATCTTATTTAGTGTGTGACAAAATCAACAGTTCACATACCTCAGACAAATGAGTATGACCATGTTGTTGAGCATGTTCAATGCTCATCTCATCATCTAAGAAAGTTGCCTGGTATCAGAGGTCAAGATTCAACAGATTGTAACCATAATGATATGATGACAAGAATGTTGGCTTCTTGGGTTTTCTTTTTTATCAAAAGAAGATTATTGCTAGAAGTCTGCATGCATAAACGGACCATTTCCAACACAGAATTATAATGAGCAACTCGTCAACATAGGAGCTCCCACACATGTTACCTCGGTAATAAGAATCTTTGCCCTCAATGCATCAGCATTACGTGGATTAAGCATAAACTCTGAAGTTGTATCTCCTGTAAATGCCACCTCTGGAGACAAAATGATGTCTGTAATCTATAATGAACAGTTCAAAGAGAAATGAATTCTAAGTAACGGAGATTTAAAGAAAATTCATTTTGTTTAAGTTATAAACCTCAACGCCAGACTTTTTCAATTTCTCAATTTGCTTCCCTTTCAAATGAATATACTGCTTCTTCAGTTTTTTCCTGAGTGAGTAAATCACATAACCCTGGGATGCACATAACTTAGAGTTTTAGACAGTAAGCAAATCCCAATTTCAAAAGAGTTTATACAAGTATGACAGATTAACATATTAAACAAAATGAAGGGTCAAAAAGAGGCCCAATAAACTAACAATAATTTGATGAACCCACCTGACTTGGTATGACATGGTGAGTTTTAAATGGACGGACAACAATGTCATTCCGCATCTCGTAAGTTTCCCCTGAAGCCAATATCATAAAGTCATCTTGGATAAAAAGGAAGTCATCAGCCAAATGCAAAACTTAGACAGCCAAAGCAACATACCCACATCTAATGCAACCAAATCGAGGTTTAGTTCCACATTGCCCAAGGACCGGTGAATTTCAAACAGCTTCTCCACATCTTCTTTAATGGAAGGAGGAACAAATATCGTAGGTGGCTTTAAGTTGTACAGCCCACGACTTGCTACATACATTGGCAGCCCACCCTAAGCCAGTAAACGCAGCATAAGCTCATATAATATAGGCAACAACAGACCAATCGCAAGCAAGGAGCTCCAAGCACAATCAAAACAACTAACTGGGTTCATCACATGCTTATACGATCAATATAAGGGCATGCTTTAATCTTATAACTGTTTTTTGCTTAATTTTGAAACCATGGGAATTAGAGTGTCACTTTTACGTTGAAGTTAATTTTTATTAACAATCTACCAGCTTATACTGTATTAGTGATTCTAATTCCGCGCCAGCTCACAACATCCCCATCCTAATCGTATCCTTAAATATGCACTTAAATTACATGAACTCACTCATAATGACGTTAAAATTACAAACTTCCACAGTCATTAACTGGAAAAAAAAAATAGCTACTTACAATATGGTCAAGATGGCCATGAGTGATAAAAACAAAATTCTGCTGGATTGCTCTAGTGGGGCACCTCCCAATATCGAAGGCACACTTCAATTCAGGTATAATAACACATGTTTCGTGGCCACCTATCGAAACGCCTTCGATAGTGTAACCTTCCAAATCGATGCCTTTGCGGACGACGGCGGCACGAGCCTTGCGGTATTCTTCTTCTTCGTCGATAGCGCGGCTGATGGAGGATAAGAAGCCGGCGGATTTGAGGGCGTTTAGGGGACCGACGTGGGGTTGGAGCGAGAGGTGGTGGGGAGATTGTGGGGTTTTTGGGATTGAGGAGGGATGAAATGGGAAAATTGTTGGGAGTTTGGAGGGCGAAGTGGGCAGTGAAAGTTGCATTATGAGAGAGGTTTTTCAGAGGTTTTGCCTGAAAGAGTGATCCGGTTTGAGATTTTCAGCCTTTCGGAGACCGGTGCAGATACCCAATTTGTGGGAAGACGAATTTGAAACGGTGCGTTTTCTTAAAAATTTAAGCTAATTGCTTAAACGCCGCGTTTCACTTGGCTCCTCGTCTCAATTGCAGAAAATTCTTACACGGACGTTGGATCACTCTGTAGATAATTTTATAATGTTTTTCCACCAGTGCATACAAACTTCAGATTTTGAAATTTCAATATGAAATAATTAATGACAACCTGGAATTTGATTTTTTTTAAAAAAAAATTGAATTTCTTACTAGTGAAAATGTTAAAAAACCATGTATCAAAATAAATAAATAAATATTTGAAGTTTTTTTTATCAAACTTGTACACTGAAAAGCTGGTGAAGAAGAGAGCTGTAGCTGAAGCCTAAATATCAACAACTCTGTACAAAGGCGTTGGAATCTGGAAAACTGAAACTTTGTTTGCTTTCTCTGCAAGCATTTCCAGGACTCCTTGAAACCTTAATTTATGTGTATCTATTGGAAAATGGAATGAAAAGCTGGTTAAGATTGTGTGAATCTGCATATGCCACATCGCTGCAAACTGTAATCTTCGAACTTGAGCATATAATCTCAGCATTCTTAACGGTGAAACCGTGAATGATGGGCAAAGGGAAGCCTTGTCCGAGATGTGCGTTTACATATGGCACAAAAACGGTTTGGATAACTGCCCACACCACCGGCTGCAGGAATCGAATAAGATGTGAACTTTTCATCAGTTAACTAGTAACTTGCCAACTTTTATCAATGTACTTATTTTGGTAAGTAAAGAAGCATGCCTGAATGAGATACAACCGCAGTTTACCAATTTTGCTCCAAGTCAATGACATCGTAAAGTCGTTCAATTTCACACTACCACCAAGGTTATTACGTAAGATTTTAACTGAACATGAGCCATGAATAACCTGTACCAAAGTAGCACAAGATTGTGATATTCAATAAAAAGCCCGAGGATTAATCAATTTTGATCACGTACACCACAAAGTTACATAAATTTGAACACTGCAGAATGTAAATGCCACAGAAAATGGAAAAGGAAGACAATGCTCAAGCATGCAAGTTGCACCTTCTCAGCTGAAACCTTGAGTCAATTAAGCTATCACCCCATCATTAATATCCCATTGATATTGGTGATACGAGTTTCAAGAACTATGGACTAATGAAGACCAATTATGCAATAGGGGAAGTAAATGCAAAAATAGGCAAAACTGCATAAAGAAACAAAGGAAGTAGAGTATATATACAAGTTTTGCTACATATCTATAAGCTTACCAATGAAATGCACGCAACTGGTATCACTTCGTCTGATTCCAAAACATCAATGATCAAGTCTGCATGAACTGTGGCATCAATGTTATCCTCTGCAACCCTTATGACTGGAGGGGAAGATAAAGAGATATTCAAATTCATATCATCATTTGGGTATTTTCTGTACAGTTGAGGAATGATAAACCTCCATCCCGCTGTGTTTAAAAGGGACTGATCTGGTACTTTATCCACAGTCCATTGCATAAATTCTGCCTAACAAGGGAAAAACAACTTCCATTTAAACTTACAGACCTTTATCCACAGTCAATTGCATAAATTCTGCCTAACAACAGAAAAACAACTTCCATTTAAACTTACAGACCAGACAAATATAACAATATGATAAAAAAAGCATATACTTTCAAGATTTTATTTTATTTTTTTGGTTTGGCAGTAGTAAGCAACCATGATTCTAGATACTCAACACCAATGTTTCACCAAAATCTAACTCAAAATTACTCATGGATATGACAACATGCATGATATGAAGATAGATCTAACTCATTGCAGAGTAAATCCTGGTTCAATCTGATGGAATAATTTGAAATGGTGGTCAATGCCCCCATTGGGTCCAATAACTTTAGCTCAAGGCATCATTCTACATTACCTAACATGAATACAAGGCAAAATTCCTGTGAAAAATCAAGTAGCCACTGCCAAAAACCTCATCACTTAGGAAACTTATACAGCACAGTTCAGTCGGTATAGTTAATAAAAGTTAAATTTCCAAACCTACATCATAATATAAGGCTGATGCAGAGTTCAAGACAGCTTCATCTAGTGAAATTCCAAGCATTTTAGATTGATCTGAGCAAAAGACAGGAGGTTGCAAATTACTGTTGCAGGAGTTAGGGATTGAAGCCTTCTTCCTTGCTGTAAATAACCCATTGATGTCAAACTCAATTGAAGAACTAGTCAATAAAGGATTATCCACAAAGGTAATATTCAAAGAAGCATGATCATCCACTGGAATTTCTTTTGGAAGAGATTTTAGCAATGAATCAAGCTTTGAAATCCCTTCTTTAAGTTTCTTGGTTATAGCATTTTCCACTGCAGACACTATTTGCTCTTCAAACGCATTGATCATTCTGAAAAACAAAGAAAAAATGGTTAAAATCAAAGGAAATAAATTATTGCTCCTATTATTCAATGAAAAGAAGAACAATTGGTGCATATAAGGCACTGCAGTGGCATCTGCAAGGATAAACAAAATTCAATGGGGAAAGCAAAATCATTTGCCGTCAGAGCTGTTAGAAATAAAGTAAATAATAAAAGACCAAACTATGGAGTTCTTCTGGCATGGGGCACAGCACGAAACATTCAACCCACAGAGCCATACAGTTTTAATAACCAGACAGGAAGAAAAGGGTCTCCAGATATAGCAAGATACAACTTCTAGTTTCAGCAAACAAAGTTGTAAAGTAGCAGGATCCCCAAGATATGATATTTAAGAGATGATAGATACATAACATTCCATAAGACAGCCAACTGAAAATACAGATTGCAGATAACAACTAAAACAAACAGCCTAAAACAATAAAAAATGACTTACCCTTGATAGAGCCAAGAAGCTCCTCCATCCAATTTTATAGAGATGTCTTTGACATAGCAACCACAGTCAACAAGGGAAAGCTTCAGAGTTCCTTTTCGAGTCTCTAAGCCTAAAGTGAGCCCCACTTGCATGCCTTCAACCTTAACCAGAAGCAGCACTACATCAAATTTCCCTTTTTCTTTTGAAGACAAAAAGAATACAGAGGATAATTAAACAACAATGATAAAGCATCGCCTCTAAGACTAGCAACAACCTTAATAATCTAAAATTACACCACTATAAAAGCATATCTAAGGAAAACCTCTACAGCCACAAGCCAGTAAAATTGTAAAAACAGAAATTAATTCCAAATGTCTTAGTGCCCTGTATCACAATGGCAGCAAAAACCACCAACAGTACCAATTACAAATGAAACACAAAAATTATGTAGCCAAAAAAAAAAAAATCCTTTAATGATTGAAAATCAATCACATAGTATGCAAAGACAGACATTTTCAATACCCATTTTCTATGAAGTCCTTTCTCTAATTTCAATAAAACATGTAAAATCCAAATCACTAGCTACACTTAAAGCACAAAACCTACAAACCGGACTCATAACTCGATATAACTCGATAAAACAGCAGTCCGAGATGCAAATCTATACACCCCCTTAGTAATTGCAGACTATTTTAGTAACATTTGTCTACCAACATCACCAGTTACACATAAAGTATAGCAAGAAACTTACTTTCAAAAAATAAATAAATAAATCCTATTTGCATAAAATGTTATAAGAACTCAACATTAAACAAAATAAACTACCTGAACAGAAGCGATTCCATGATCAGAAATCTCAATGGGCAAAAGCCAAGTGGTGTATTCATAAAACCAATTCGCACTCAAATTACACGTGGTCCCGGAGGCAACAAATACAACACCAATGTCCCCCGGCTTAACGTAAGAGGACAAAACATCGATGTTATATATCGTGATGTTTGATAAGACCATGCGAACATTGCCCAAAATTGGGATTTTAACAGCCCTTTCAATCTTGGGTAGCGCTAACGGGATTATTGAAGAGGTTGCTTTCGTTATGAGCAAGTCCTTTACAAAGTCGAGGCCCGTTTGAGATATAATTATTGATGTGAAGGATTCTTGGTTTGAGGCGCCAACTTGGGCTTGTGAAGAGAAGAAAGATGACGTTATCAAGAGAAAAAGAAGCGGGAGAATTTTTGATAAAATTTTCATTTTTTTTGGAATTGAAATTATCA
This sequence comes from Citrus glauca, assembly GCA_029633175.1. NCBI lineage: Eukaryota > Viridiplantae > Streptophyta > Magnoliopsida > Sapindales > Rutaceae > Citrus > Citrus glauca. Next base: position 26,535,741 of record JAQOOD010000002.1, read on the forward strand.
GTTATTCCCCCCCGCTCTCGGTGTTAGGTTCACCGTTCACGGCAATGGCATTGGCGGGGCTTGAAGACGCGTGGAAGTGGTGGGCGGGTGGTAACTGTCAAAAGAATGGCAACGTTAACTCCATTTTAATCTTCCTTTTCCCGCGAAATGTCCAAAATGACCATTATATTTTCCATTTCATTTTTCAAAATCGAGAAATATATTAAACAAATATGGCATCTTGCAAATTGCAATCTTGGCTTTGGCAATAATTGAAAAGGGGTATTCTAGAACTTTCGTCTAATTTTTTTGGACTCGTTTTACAGTTTCCTTTCCTTGCTTAAAGTGAACCCAACATTATTCTTGGGCCTGAAACGAGGAAACGACGACCAACGCCTCAACCTGCAAAACAATGGCGTTGCAGGCTGGAGTCTCAACTTCCAAAGTCATCGTGCTTCTCGGCGCAGGTCGCTCTCTGCAATCATTTTCAGTCCTCTTATAATCACAGACCGATTAAAATCATTAAATTTGATATGATTTTAAAGTGTTAGTTTTACTAAATATGTGTAACGTTTTAAGTATGCTATCAGAATTTCTCAGAATTCATTGGTAAAAATTCATTTTTTTCCTTTTTCTGTTAATTGGACGTAGTTATTGTTGTAAGTTTAATTTCATCTAGTAATTTATTGTTTATTTATTTTCTTTGCCTTTAATTTTGGTCAATGATTTAGGTTTGACCGGTTCAATTGTTTTGAGGAGCGGAAGATTGTCTGAGATAATTGCACAGCTTCAAGAGTTGCTTAAGGGTGTGGATGAAGTTCAGATTTCGCCATTTAAGTACGATAGCACACTTCTTGCAGCTCAGGTACTGCCAATTGTTTGTTTCATTGAGGGTGTTTGAAAGAAAAAGTGTAATAAAATTGCTTGCCTTTTCTCAATATTTTAAGGGATGTGAGTGCTACTTGGATGATTTAGTATTAAGGTATCTAAGGTGGCATGGCAATTGACATCTTGAACTTCTATCTAGGTTATTACTTATTAAGAATACGCTAATTTTGTGCTTAAGACCAAAAATGTTGAAAATTTAAGTTCTCTTGTTAGTCACTTCAGCCTATTACTGTGAGTTACCTCTGATTATTTGGCAGCTTTAACTTTTTGTATTGATGATCCTTCTTTTAAAGGGAGTGGCTGCGATACAAGTTAGAACTATACCTGACATGTTAGAATTGTAACTGGAATTGTTAGATTAGCGACCTAAAAGTTTTGGGGTTGTAACCTCTATCATCACGACAACCCTTGTATAGTATCCTAACCATATTTAAACTGTAGCAAGCTGTTAATGTTGGAATAGGTAATTTTCAAAACAACGGTAAATTGTTTTCTGTAGCTGGGTCCTTTCTGTTTTTACTTCTTCCATACAATGAAGGTCACTCTGATTGTTGGAAATTGTCTTCGTTTTTCATCCTCATGAGGGATGTACTTATTAATTTATGTACTTCTTTCTGCCTTTACCTTCAGATTCAACAATTGTCACAAGAGATCAAAGAGTTAACATTATCCAATCCTGTAACCATCTTCAATGGGAATCCATCTTCTAGCGGTATGTGCACCAGTCTCTATTGAACCCAAAAGAAAAAAAGGCATATGAGTATATAACCCAGTATTAATAAGCTGCTAAGATCTTACACATTTCTTCTGCACATATAGGGGGTTATTCTTCTTATTTAACTCCAGCTGCTGTCATTGGAGCAATGGGATATTGTTACATGTGGTGGAAGGTGAGTCTTTTTTACAACTTCTAACTCAAAGCCTGAGCATTTGCCAGCACAATGGCTTCTGGTGTTGTGTTATTTAAGCTTGTTGTTTTGCTGATTACATCATTTTTTTTTTTGCTCTTATCTTCTTCACAGGGATGGTCATTGTCAGATGTAATGTTTGTCACAAAGCATAACATGGCAAATGCTGTTGCATCTGTGTCAAAGCAGTTGGAGCATGTATCTGAAACACTGGCTGTAAGTAGATTTAGATTGCCTTCTACTTGATTACTTGTTTACCATATGGCAATTCTCTAACTTATACAGACTACTTCTGCAGTCAACAAAGAGACAACTATCAAAGGGGCTGCAAAACTTGGACTGGAAGCTGCAGGAGCAGATAGAAACGTCTAAGCTCATTGCAAATGATGTACATCATCTTTTTGAGCTATCTGCATCTTTTGAAGTAACTAAGACGTAGGAGCTGCTGTCTATTCAAGTCAGCTGATCTTGTTAACAACATAGGATCAAACAGTGTCGCTTTCTCTTAGCTGTCGAAATAAATTTTGAAAACCCTTACCCACATGCTAAAAGAGATACCATAAGATTTAAAAGGTGAAATAAATCAATCCAGATGCAAACCTGTTCCTTGTCATTTACTGCTCCTCACTTTTGTAGATCCTGACAGTTGATGATGATTAGAAGACAAACTTTGTACATCCTGACAGTTGATTATGATTAGAAGATCAATTAGAGAATGGCGGCATTGTATCTTCAACAATGAAGAACATTGAGTGTCTGTAACATTAATTAAGAGAGTTTTGTGTCCATATGGATATTTAATTCCTTTTAAGATTACACCGTGTAATTCTTTTCTATTTTGGGTATGAAATTTGGTACTCCATTCATTAAAATAGCATACTATACACAATCTGGGCTTTGGATCCTAATCAAGTGAAAAAAGAGGGGATAATGTAGAGGCTGCATCTTGCATCTAGCTACACAAAGGAACTTTGCTATGCTGCTCGTTTTCATTGTTCACTTGCATACAGGTAGATGTGATGAATTCAAGCCTTTCTCAAATTGGGTTTGACATTGAAATGATTCGTCAAATGGTAGCAGGCTTGGTGAGTTTCAATTCTCTGTCTAAATAACTCTAATTTATAACTAGCTTGCAAATTTGGTAAGCTCACAACATTACTTGCTGATGCATTGTCTTTCAATGATTTCAACGGGAAGGAAAGCTTGAGCTTCTTGAGGGCAAACAGGTTATATGTGAATTGTGCAACTGAAAGGAGTACCTTCTGCTTTAATTCTGCTTTAAGTAATTACTCAAAAAACAATTTCTAATGTTTGATATTTACTCTTTTCCTTTGAACATCATGCAGGATATGGCTAATTCAGGCCTCATGTATTTATGTCAAGTCGCTGGAGATGTTAAGAATGCTTTAACTCAACCTTTCCAGGTTAGATGGCCCCTTTGTCTCTCTCTGCCTTGTTCCTAAATCAGCATAGTAAATGAGTACAAGCAGATTGCCCTAACAAATTCAGGTTACATGCCTGCCCTTCTTCAAGTACATAACCCTTATTTTACTTAATCCTCCCTGCTCCGGAGGATGGGCAATTGGGCATATAGGCGGTCAATTGGTCATGTATTCATTATTCCGTATTCTCTATTGACCTACTGATTAAATCACTATTTTTTGTACTTAAGTAGGAGGTGAGTGCTCAGCTACCATATCATCCATCAGTGAGGTATGAGGATAACTCATTGAAGGAATGTTAGGTACTAGATATCATTTATTTTGTTTGCAGCTTTTTAGATTCTTTCAGTGACGTGGTCTAATAATAATAATCTTCCAGGGTCTCCAATTCCTGACGGAAGCTAATGAGTCTCTGGTGATTGAGAAATCAATAAACACGAAGAAAATTGATCATGCCAACTACCTTAGTGAGCAAATCCCTGCCGTCAAGACCAAGCTACACAGGTCATATCCAATTGGAATTTCTGTGATAGACCTTGTAAAGTCTTGACATGTGATTATTTTTGGTTCCTTGCATTTATAATAAATTTTTTACTCATCACAGCAAGTTCATGCTTTTCAGAATTCATTTATTTGATTCACAGCAATAAAAAATAGCTGTGACATGTGATTTATGTACCGTCGACTGTCCAAAAGAATGTAGAACACAAGTCTTTGCAGTCTGTAATTACAATTTTTGAGTATTATACAAAAATGTAATAAGACTGTTCTCAATTGTGTCAATGACAATGCGCAGTCGTAATCAATGGGAAGCGTTCTAGAATAGAACTTTGTTCAATTGTTTCTTTTCAGTTATTAAGACGTAAAAAACGCAACTTACAAAACTAGTTAATTATGCAAATTATATTCTTATAAAAAAACCACTGGGTCTTTGGACGAGTGGCTAGAACCTTACCTCATAATTGTAAAGATAGTGGTTCGAGCACCTGTAACGCATGTAGGGATTTATTTTTTAAAAGTAATCTTCTTTCTTTTGAAATGTGAGTTGAGTAGATACCTTCAAATATTAGAGAGGATAAAATCTAATGTGAGTTGAGTTGATACCTTCAAATATTAGAAAGGATAAAATTTGGACAGTGCTATATAAGAATTAATATGATTGGAGTTGAGTAGACACCTTCAAATATTAGAGAGGATAAAATCTAATGTGAGTTGAGTAGATACCTTAAAATATTAGAGAGGATAAAATCTGAACAGTGTTATATAAGAATTAATGTGATTCGACACCCTCAAATATTATAGGGGGTAAAATCAGAGCAATGCTATATAAAAATTAATGTAAACTAATTTCAGTAATTATCTTATTGTAAATATCAATTGTAATTTAATATAATATAAATTATAATATGTGTATTATTCTTTATAATTTTAAAAAATATTCTTATAAAAAAATAAAAGTAAAAATGAACTATGCATTGACATTATTAATTTTTGGGCTTTTTGACTATGTCAACATTTTCAGTAGGCCTTTTGTCACTCAAAATCCCTCTCAAAATCTCTTTTTAATTGAATTTATTTGAATAACTAATATATTTTTTATTTTGAATGAAAATTTAATTAAGTACTTAGATAAATTATTTTGACAAAATTTTTTATGCCTAAGCTATTTTATAATTTATATTTATATTTTAAATTTTAATAAAAAAATATTTTTTTAGAATATTATAAGAGTTTAGAGTTATAAAGATAGAAATTATATAAACAAAAGAAAAAAAATCAGATAAATATTTTATACAATTTATACAATCACGAGCGTCCATCCGAGCATGGGTCGATTGGAAAATAAGGAAATTTTGGGTAAAATTTTATATGAAAATAGTTGATTTTAATATATGGATTAGTATTTTGTCAATGAAACTGAGGATTGGGAATGAAATTAGAAAGGTTGTTATAAGGATTTTAAAGGGTTGTTAAAAACACTACCCCAACTTTTTTTTTCTTAGCTAAATTAGTTGAGCGGCCTCCAATAACCTTGGGACTAGGGTGGGCAAATCGGGTTTTGGTTTGGGTTTCAACCCATTCGGATTAGAGAATTGAACTCAATTGGGTTGGCAATTCAAATCGAATTAGGTTGATAATTCAGGTTAAACTTTCAGTTTGGGTTTATTTGGGTTAGTTCATGTTAGAATAATTCGGGCTAGTTTAAGTTAGAATTGGTTAGAATAATTTAATCTAAAAATTCTAACAATAACTACTTAAAATCTAAAAATTTAAATTCCAAACATTCTTAACAATAAATATCAACTACAAATCATTCTTAATAACATTTAAACAATCCAAAAATCTCAATTCCAGACATCCTTAATAATAAATATCAACTAAAATAATCTTTAATAACATTTCAATAATTTAAAACTCTCAATTCCAAATATTCCAAACATCCTTAGAGAACAATTTAATTAAAAAATTATAACAATTACTTAAAATCTAAAAATCTCAATTCCAAACATCCTTAATAACAAATATCAATTACAAATCATTCTTAATACTATTTCAACAATTTGAAACTCTCAATTTCAAATATTCTAAATATCCTTAAGGAATAATTTAATCTAAAAATTCTAACAACCACCATTTAAAATCTAAAAATCTCAATTCCAATTCAAACATTCTTAATAATAAATATCAATTATAAATCATCTTTAATAACATTTCAACAAGTCTTTTTAAAATTAATAAAACATAAAATATGTAGTTAAATACAATAAAACTATAAAAATTATAAATCTAAAATTTAAAATGGCTGAATTAAAAAAAAAATTTCAACCCCAATCGAAATTTAGCCAATCGAAATTTAACCCAAACCGATTGAAGATTTCAATCCATTTGAGTTTCAGCTTAACCACGCCCACCCCTACTTGGCACTGTGTAATTCTGGACACCCCTTTTGATGTGACTGTATTCATAAATAAATGGGGGTATATTTAGTAAATCTGGGTCAGTTAGGCCACAATAGCCGACAGCTTGACCTGATCTTTTCGGTACAAAAACGCTAGGGTTCGTAGTTATAACTTCTCAGAAACAGATTGGTTTTAATCTTGCTGCTTTTTAACTCTCCGACTCCACCTCTCCCCCAAAGGTATGCTCGTTCCTCCTATTTTCAATTTAATTTCCTTTTTTCTTCCTGATTAGTATTGGAAATCGACTAAGTTCGTTTACAGGGTAAATTTGTTGGTTTTTTTTTAATCAGTTTGTTTTAGGATCATTATTTGTATCGCTTTGTTCTACGATCCGTTTAGGTTTAACTGTTCTTTTTACCTAGAGCTGAAAGTCCTTGTTTTCCAATTTTATTAAATTGATCAGTTGTGATTGAGCTGCCTAATCAGTTATTAGAATTAAGTTTTGTTAATTTTCTGATTAATCATGCTTTCCAATTTAATCATTAATCTTATTTAACTTGAAGGTCGAAAAGTATATCTTGTTTGTTTGCTATTTCTGATGAAACCCTATTCATTGAGCAAAGTTTGCATCTGGGTTGTATGTGGTACTCTTCAGAATTAATCCAAAATTTAATTTAAACTATAGCGGTGCTGCTTTGTAAATTTTGAATGTACAGGCTGCGTTAGATTTCTTTTTTTTATTTATTTAAATCTTAAATAACCAATATTTATATTGGTAGTAGAATCAGAAACCATGCCGAAGAATAAGGGAAAGGGAGGAAAGAACAGGAAGAGGGGAAAGAATGAAGCTGACGACGAGAAGCGTGAGCTTGTCTTCAAGGAAGACGGACAGGAATATGCCCAAGTCCTTCGTATGCTCGGCAATGGTCGGTGTGAAGCTATGTGCATCGATGGAACCAAGCGTCTTTGCCACATCCGTGGGAAGATGCACAAAAAGGTTTGGATTGCAGCTGGTGATATAATACTTGTTGGCCTACGTGATTATCAGGATGACAAGGCTGATGTCATCCTCAAGTATATGCCCGACGAGGCAAGGCTTCTGAAGGCTTATGGCGAACTTCCAGAGAGTACCCGTCTCAATGAGGGCATTGCTGGTGGTCTTGATGAAGAGGATGATGGCGCTGATAATGATTACATCGAGTTTGAAGACGAAGATATTGATAAGATCTAGGCTCCGAGATCAACTCTGTCTGGGGTTTATGTTCAATATTTAGCAAAAATGGAGTATGCCAATGTATTGGTTACTTAAAAGCTGAAAATATGTGTTTGCAGCTTATATATTTGGAATTTTTAATGGTGAGCGTGTCATATTTTGTGTAATGCCTATTACTTGCTTATTAATTTTGTTTAGTTCTGCACTTTTTTTGAAGTGGTATTTCTAGAATGGAATCTTATACTGGTATGGTGCAGATCTTTAATGTCAATAATAATTTGTTGTAGCAATTAGGAAGATGGTAAAGTGCCGGAATCTTTTTATCGTAGTTTGTGTTAAAACTTGTGTATTGATTTGCCGATTGCTATGAATTTTCCTATCCACGCAGAATTGCATCATAAAAGGTACTTATGCTTGGCATTGTATATGCTTGGTATTTTGTTTGACAGTACGGGTTATGTTAATTCAATCAGCATGTCATTTTTTCATAGTGACTGTAATGCTGTTGTGTTTTGTGGCTATGCCCTGTGATTACAGCATTCTTAGTTTTATCAGAGTTTTTAGTTACCACTTTTCATCCCATTCAAGGTTTCTTGAACATAGGTTCCTCTTCTTCACCTGACTGGATTTTTTTTTCTTACTTTTGTAGTATGTGTTTCTGGAGCAAGATTCTTGCTTTGTTTGATGGCTGGGATGTGGCTAACAAGTTAATTATTAAGATAAACATAGCATAGAAAAGGCAATTTGATATGCCTAGAAGCCATGCAACGATGATTTACATTAAAAGTACAAGCATGAAGCCGACATTATCTTTATAGATGATAAGAGGATATGGATTTGTTGCTGCTCTGGCGATCATGTGATTCTTAAGCAGTTGTATCGCTGCACTTTATTTCTTTCTTGTTCCCTACTTGCTTTTGCATCTTCTTATCAATTTGACTCTCCTTTGAGCTATTTTTCCTGCTTACCTGTAGCAAATTGAAGGTTCTCAGGTCCCAAATTTGCATTAATCATATTCATTGCTAAATTTTAGTAAAATATGCTCTCTTTAGACGAGTATTCTAATAATTATTGTGAGGAAGTTCTACCTTGCTACCTTCTTTTGGGCACTGGTGGCTGGGCACAGTTTTCCGCCTTGACACTGTTCTTGTCTTTTTCAGCCTATTCTTGGTAGGCTTTAAGCCATCCGTCTCTGCTGCTGTAGTTATTGAAAAGCTATCAAGTTGAACAGATACCTCATTGGATCCACAGCTTTCCTTTTCTTCCCCTGCTACATCGAAAAAACCTTTTCTCACCATGAGTCTTTGATCGTTGGCTCTAAATGGCTCAAGTTGATTGCTTGTATAACTTTCAACAGAGGATCTCTCAGGAACCCGGGCTGCCATCCACCGTTCTAGCCAACTCCATCCCATGTTGGGTTCTGTGCCATCAGATTTTCTTTCTTTCTTCTTTGAACAGATTCTCAGCTTTAAATCAAGTGGATGGAACTAAAGTTAGGTTGGCATTTGGATTTTTAATTCTTTGTTTACATTCAGACCAAGTACTCAAGCTATACCTGCTGTGAAAAGGCATATGCTAGAGCTCTCTCTCGCCTGGTCGAAGCTTCCAGTCTGTTCTGAATCCTCATTTTTGATACATTGCTACTGACTGTGCTATCATCCCAGTCTTCCTGTTAATATCATCTCAAAAAAACAAATCAAAGTCAGGTGAAATTCCTTAGTTGAGCCAACATATGTCACCCCATATAACTATTTTGTTAAGATTCTTCTTTGCTTTACCTTTACCCTGAAAATCTGAGTTCTGGCTTTTTGATGCCCATGGTGAGTCACAGCAGTGCTTTCTTCTCCAAATGAGGATCCTTCTACAGAATTTCCGGTTTGTACTTCAATTGATGTGCCCATAGACTCCCTACTTGGACTCCCCCTCCCTGAAACAGGCTCCTTCTTACTATCATTTGCTTTGTCTTCTTCATTCTGACGTGTAGCCTGAAAATCAAGCACCATAATGACTATAAAGAGTCGCAGTTCCATGATTGTAGGAACTACTTATTCTATTGTGTATACAAATATGTAAATTGAGCTTAACCAGAAAGCGTCTAAATGCTGACTGAATAATGATCGCGGCATCTTCTTCATGGAATAATTTGGACATTGAATTACGCTCTTCCTTTGTCTCCACACTCTGAATATCTCCCTTGTCTGTTAAGTCTTCTACTATAGGCTGTGTGATGGTAGCCTCAGAGCTCTTAACCGAAGCAGAATCTTCCTCTGCAAGAACTGAATTGAATTCTTCACCACACACGTATAATCTTACTGGCCTCCATTTTTTCTTTTCCACCACACTATTTGCCCGCTACATCAATTAGATAAAAGAAATTGGTCATAATAGATTCAAGATTACAAAAGATATATTATGGAGACTTACGCTGGTCCCTTGAGTGCTGACAGACCGGCTTCTAGAGAAGACACTCCTAACAAACTCTCCAGTAATACCCATCTCGGGGAGTAAACAATCAATGCCAACGCAGAAATCTCGTATGAGATGTTTTCAATTATTTAAGAAACCACCAGAGGTACTTAAAGATACCCGGAATTATTGTTTATGTCATGGAAAAGTTGAAACCCGCAAGTGGCATTCTTTACTCGGTTGTTTTCAGGAGACTATTAAGCTTCACTGAACTATTATTTATAACGGTAGGTGAACAACTAATTCTGTTAGTATTTTGATAACCTATATGTTAGCTATTATTAAGTCTGAATATTTGCAGGTTTTGTTAGAACTTTAGAGCTGGACTTGTGAGCTTTAATTCCAAAATAATAGAAACTGAAAAAGTTAAAAAAAAAAAAAAATTAGATGGAAGCTTTTTTAACTTCACTTTACGCACATGGGTTGCAGCACATTGGGCTCGCAAAGTTTGCTTGCTATTGGGGCTGTCTATTCCTTTCTGCTTACTGCTCTTAAAGTGCTTCTCCTTAAATTTCTTGCTTCTATTCCATTATCTTAAACATGAAAAACACGACGATTACTTTTAGCAGCTGTTTGTTTAATTCAAACATGACGATCACTTGCTTCTCTATATCATTCACTAGATACCAAAACCGGCTAATGCATTGCTGTGGTAACTGGTAAAATGAAAACGTAGGCTTTGGAATCTTGTGTGGTTTAAAGCAACTTCCAGAAGTGCTTTTGAGAGCAGCATAAGTGATCATGACTTGCCATGTTTGCACCTAAAGACAACTGAACTTTCATTACCAAGAACAGCAATGTTCTGGACTCAATATACCCACATGGACAACGACTAATATCCAAAGCAATTGGTTATCAAATAAAAGTTTACACATGAGAGAGCTTTTCTAATAGTATTAAATTTAACTGTTTAGTACTTAGTATAGGGACATGGGCTTCTAGTAGCTGGGGATAAGATCAAAATAAAAGGATTGGCATGAAAATTAGAAATCATTGGTAATGTTGTAAGGACTCAGCTGTGTGGACAGTGTGGTCCATGGAACTGCAAATGGTCAGACTGGCGGCCTATTCCATGTGAAAAATAATGGAGCCTAATTGATTTGTTTTAGCGAAGGCCAATCATATAATATAATGCCTCCGCTTGTAGCTGGAAATTATAATCATCACAACTTTCATGGTCAATTTCTTCCCTCCTTTCCCCACTCTGAGCAATAAGTGAGCATAATATTCAATACATACACTACTAATAGGAGTTTGCTTCTACTTATTGGCTACGAGTAATTTGATTTTTTTTTTAAAAAAAAATCTGATTGTCTTCTATTTCATTGAGAATAACATTTTAATTAAAGAAAACTGCTTTATGTGTAATTCCACTAGTCATGAATTATATTTTCTCTTTACCGTTCCCTATAATCGAGAAGAAGAATCGGTGTTTAGTAGGTGAGATTTCTTATCTCCATCCAAATATGTTAAAAAGAAAAAAAAAGTTAAAAGTAATCTAAATTAGTGATCCGATGACAATCATTCATATTTTAGATGTTGGAAATCAAAATTTAAGTTATGAATAGTGTTGAGGCACATATCAATTCGGTTTTGAATCAAATTAAATCGATTGACTTTTGTCTAATATTATAAAACTAAATCGAATTGGTTCGGTCCTGTTTCTTTTTAGTTTTAATTTTAAACCATTAAATTCTTCATATTTTATGACTTTTGATTTTTGATTTTTTATATGAACGGAAGTTTTGTTAATTTTTCAAATTGAACCCTTTTTTTAAGCACCAACTTTTTAGCAGAGAGGTGAGTGTTAGTGGACGGGTGTACTTGGTAAATACTTAGGGTGGTACTAAAACTATAGCCCAAAATTTAAGCCGAGGTTGGGCCAGGTCAACAATGAAAACCCTGAAAACCGACCACTCTCTGTCCCTTGTATATAACAGGACTTCGGATCCTGAATCTGCAGCAGATCCGTGTTAGTTACAGTCTAAAAACTTATTTCTTAAAAACTTACGTGCGCACCTCAGTTGCAGAGTTGCAAGTAGAAAATGAAAAACTACTAAGAGCTAGAAGAAGAGAAAATGAGTATCGTACCAAAGGAAACAGTAGAGGTTATAGCGCAAAGCATTGGTATTAGTAATTTTTCTACCGATGCAGCGCTTGCCCTTGCTCCTGATGTCGAATATCGTATACGCGAAATCATGCAGGTAAAAATTAATTTTTGAAATTATTTGTTTAATTTATTAAACCTGAGATTATTATTGTTATTTTTAGTAGTATTATTATTATTGATTGAATGGAATACATTAAGCAGTTATGTTCTGTTAGGGTAAAGATATTTCGTTAGTTGAAGAAATAGACAAGTTGATTGAGCAAATTTGATAATTATTTTGCGGAATTAATGTAATTTCCTTAATCTGGACTATAGGAGGCAATTAAATGCATGCGGCATTCAAGGAGAACCACATTGACAACTGATGATGTTGATGAAGCTCTTAAATTAAGAAACGTGGAGGTGAGTTTCAAATTCTTTAATGGTATCAATTTTGGTGGCTGTTCAAATCTTTAATGTTTAACCTGTTTAATCGTCTGGTATCAGCCGGTGTATGGTTTTGCCTCAGGGGGTCCTTTGCGGTTCAGAAGAGCTATTGGGTATAGGGATTTGTTTTACCTTGATGACAAGGATGTGGAATTTAAAGATGTAAGGAGATTCATGGTTATGTTTGTTGGCTTTTATACTGAAATGGGTAGAAGCTATTAGTAATTTTATGGGATTGTTTTTCACTTGTAGGTGATTGAAGCTCCTTTACCTCGAGCACCACTTGATACATCAATTGTCTGTCACTGGCTTGCTATTGAAGGAGTACAACCTGTAATCCCAGAAAACGCTCTGGTGCAAGGTTGGACTCTATATGTGGGCATTTCTTCAAGTTTTGTAATATATCAGGCATAAAATTTGAATAGTTAGCATACAGTACGATGACCTATTTTCTAAGACTTCCTAGCATCTGGTGCGTTAGTATGTAAACCTGGGTTTCCTGCACATGCATACTGGTATGGGAAGGAGTACCAAGGCAGGGCCAGTTTGAGTGATCTTTCGCTTTGTTTTAGGTTCAAAAATGGGATATCTTGTAGGTTACAACTTTTGTGGCAGAATAGCTATACAGGTGGTCTTGAATGCAATGTAGTCTGTGGTAGATTAGGTAAAGCTTTTCTTTTTTGGGGTTAAGTGTACGTGGTAAAATTAAAAATTGAGACAGTTCTTGTTAAAACATCGGTTTTTTTAGTATTTTATGTTTATGATAATCTCAGGACCAAGATAACTGTGGGTATTAGTTGGTATTTACAGTTGTGCTATCTTTATTTGCCAAAATTTGGCACCTAATTTTAAATTGGTTTTCACTTTTATCAGCAATTGCTGCTCCTTCTAATGGCACAAACAATGAACAGAAAGATGGGCTTCCTGTTGAGATTAAATTACCAGTAAAGCATATATTGTCTAGGGAACTTCAGGTTTGTAAAAATCTATCAGTGCTTATTTTATTATTCTGTTTTTCTTTTCTGCAACTTATTTTACTTTTCCTTTTCTGTCACCTTTGCAGCTGTACTTCGATAAAATCACTGAGCTTGCGGTGAGTAGGTCCGATTCAGTCCTTTTCAAACAAGCGTTAGTGAGCTTGGCCACAGACTCAGGACTCCATCCCTTGGTTCCTTATTTCACATACTTTGTAGCTGATGAGGTGAGGAATTATAAGCATACTTTATTAGCACGAACAGTTAAGGGAAATATTCGACAATTCTCATTCTAACTGATCCTTCTCCAATGATATCAGGTTTCTCGTGGTCTGAATAATTATTCCCTTTTGTTTGCTTTGATGCGTGTTGTTTGGAATCTTCTCCAGAATCCTCACATACAAATAGAACCTTATGTAAGTTAACCTTTAATTTATACAGTTTCATATAGAACCTCAATACCTTTAATTTATACAGTTTCATATAGAACTTCAATAAGCTAAGCCTATTCTTCAACTTCAATGTGGATGAAGCTCTGTTCAGCGGCTCTTTTAAGGAAATCACGTGCATTTCTACCATTCTTCTTGGACAATGTTAACTCCCAACCGTTTGACCTATATTCTGATTGTTTGAAAATTTTTGGTTAATTACTTGTTGGTGCTTAAGAGTAACTGGAACATGCAAGTTTATGTGAGAGAAATTTGGAGCCTGTAATATTAACAAAATCCTGGAAAAAATTTGGTCATTAATGTTTAATAGAAAAAGATATCGTGGAAAAATTCTTCTAAGGAGAAAAAGGTGAATGTACTATCATTCTGATATTTTATCTAATTTGATTGATACTGAAAAGTACCAGCGGCATTCGGTCACTGAATGGTTATTTGAGCTGCGAATGTTGAGAGCATATATCTTCATGTGGTTTAGTGATAAATCATGTTGTGTAAAACCATGTTACAAAGGTCTTAATTGGACTCGGCTTAACTCACAACCCATGCATACTGAGTTTTCTGTCTGCTAGATGAATCCTTTTTTTTGCCATTATATCCATTTTCTTGCTGCCACTTCCCGCTTCCCACTTCTTTTTATTTTTGCATTTTGGTCTCGTCCTGATCAACTTAATTTCCTCGGACGTTTGTAGCTTTTGTTGCTTGTGGCTGTACAATCTTAGAGGGCCTTTTCTTTATAAGTAATTGTTCCATACATTGATATGACCTGCAGTTTGTGTGAAGGATCTACTATCCATGAATCTGAGAAGGCATTCTTTTCTTGTCAGCTTCACCAATTGATGCCATCTGTGGTTACCTGCCTTGTAGCCAAAAGGTTGGGGAATAGACTTGCAGATAACCACTGGGAACTTAGAGACTTTACTGCAAAACTTGTTGCTGCAATATGTAAACGGTAAGACTTATTTACTTAGATTTATGTTGTACATTTTTAGAATATCATTCTGGAGGTGCCATCTTGACCGTCTAGAGTTGTACTCGGGCCTGAATTGGGTTCCCTTCTCATCCTCTCTTCTGACCTCAACTATTTCAGTTTAAAAAATGGTCTTCTATATATTCAGACAGATCTATTTAACTTAGTTATCCATTTCTAACAGATATGTTATAATTAATTGATCTCTCACATTTGGCGTATGCAGATATGGGCATGTTTATAACACTCTTCAGACACGTCTAACCAAAACTCTTCTTAACGCACTTTTGGACCCAAAACGAGCATTGACTCAGCATTATGGGGCAGTCCAAGGGTTAGCTGCGCTGGGACCCAATGTGGTATTCTCTTCTCTCATGCTATAGATGATTAAATAAAAATGTTATTATGTTTGAATGCAAATGAGTTTGCTTTTCATACATTTGGAAAGTTTCATGTGAATCCAATCTAACCCTGTCAATATTGGGTTTCGAGGAAGTAATGGAGAAGAGAGAACTAATAATTGTATTGAGAGGAGAATAACTGAAGGAGGGCAGAAAGCCTCACTATGCTTCTCTCTGATTTGGAGATGTTGTAACCCGAAAAGAATTAACTGAATTGATATTATGTTTCTGTGTGTGCACGCACCAAATTTCTTTCCAAGTCGTTGCATGGATGTGCCTTTAATTATTTTGTATCATGTATCTTTCTTCTTATATATAAAGCTAGCAAGTTGAAGATATAAGATTTTGATGAGACATGATTACATTTTTGAAGTCTAGGATCAATAAATACTCTTTATCATATATTCTGAAAGATGTGATAGCAAATGCTCACTGTCAATTGTCTCTCTTCACTTCATATGGATACTTTCTTCCTACTCCGCCTGTTGTACTAAACTTGAATTTCTTGATTGTGATTCTCTCAAATGGAGAAAAGAGAGAATTTATCTTTTAGCTATGATCAGTTGTGCTTGCCATATAAACTAACCAATGCCATCAGTAAAATTTTTTTAACAAAACACTCCATGATTTGAGTTTCTCCCTGCAGATGATCATATCTTTGTTTATGCCCTGTTTGAGCTCGTATCCTTTTTTATTAAGAATCTTTTAACATTTAGCTGTTTATGATGCTTCACTTTGCAAGTAGGTTCGCCTCCTCCTACTGCCAAATCTTGGTCCTTATCTAAGTCTTCTTGAACCGGAGATGCTTCTTGAGAAGCAAAAGAATGAGGTGAAGAGGCATGAGGCTTGGCGAGTTTATGGGGCCCTGCTGGTGAGACTTCCCTTTTTTTTTCTCCCCCCTCCCCTGACATATAAAATGATTGCATCAAACATCCAGTAGGATTAATTCTTAACAAGGATTTCTAATGAGTATAACTGGACTGCATTTTCCAGCAAGCAGCTGGTCAATGCATATATGATCGGCTCAAGATATTCCCTCCTTTGTCATCTCTGCCTGCATGTTCTGTCTGGAAGACCAATGGAATAGTTGCTACTTTGTCAAGTAAGTCAGACAGAACCTAATTCTTCTATAACAAAGCTCTATGAATATTTTCTTTTTGGTTGAATAAAATAAATGAGTGATACCTGCTTTGCCTTGTACATATTCAAGATAAGCGGAAGACAAGCATGGATTTAGAAGAGCAGCCACCCCTCAAGAAAATTGCAACCGATGGACCAGTCGATGCTGTGTCAACCAGCTCCATGCCCACTCCCATGGAAGAGGATGCAGCAGCCGCAACTCCTTTGGATAATTCTGATGCAGATCACCCCTCATCATCTTCTGGGCAGATTCCTCCTGATAGTGGGTCAGAGAGCAGAAGTAAAAGAGACAAGGGTGATAGTCAAGCTCAGAAGTTGTCAGCAATCCTTCCTCAAATTTGGAAGGATGACTTAAATTCTGGTAAGCTTCTGGTTTCACTGTTTGAGTTGTTTGGTGAAGGCATTCTCTCCTTCATTCCAGCTCCTGAAATGTCTTTGTTCTTGTGAGCTGTTATGAAAGAATGATACTGTGGTGAATTATAAATATTTTATTAATGAAATTCGGCATTTTTGTGTGGCTCATGTTGATAATTTGGAATTAGGTGTTAGGCCCTTGGATGTGACCGTCTCTGATTGATTCTCTTTCCAGTAAACTTTAGAAAATAGAGTGACTTTTTTTTTTATTATTTGAACTTGATACAATAGCTGTAGCTCAGGAATCACGTACAAGAAATATAAAGGAGTAGAAAAAAGTGAAAAACGAAAACAAAACAAACAATTAATTCAGTCAGAAGTCAGAACAAGCAATTTAAACTACCACTTTGGCAGTTGATTCCTTCTCCACGACCTTCTTCAGGATGCTATCCTCTTCCAGAACCATTTGCACAGGCAAGAAACCGAGACCATTGGCCATGGCAAGCATCATTTGCTTGGTCTCTGCCTTGAACTCCTCCAAATCTACCGTCCCATTCGAGTCATGATCGAATTGGACAAACAAAGAGCTGTAAACACTCGCAAGCTCGTCTGGGTCTAGTTTCTCATCTATGCCAAAGTTCGTCTCAAAGATCCTCAAGCACTTCAGCTCCTCCATCATTTCTGAATGAGAAAGGAGACCATCGTTGTCTGTATCAAGATGGGCAAAACGTTCACGTATCAAGATGTTGAAAGCATCTTCATCTTCCACAAAGCTGAGGATTGTAGTACCATCTAACACTTCAACACTCGTATCGCTCTTTCTCAACACTGTAAAAGTAAAAGCTACTATTAATAGAGTATATTTTGTGAGTTTTACAAGTCAGAGCAGAGAACTTCACTTGTTGAAACAAAAGTTGGGTTGTGTTGCGTTGCGTTGTTATTTATAGAGTTCAGCTATTTGAACTCAATGAAGATAGGAAAAATTGCCACGTGATTGTCATTCATTTTCAACTTCCGAGTCAATATCCGCTATTTGATTGTAGAATTCACTTGATTAATGGAATGTAAACAAAAAAAAGCTCGTGAATCAAGCAGTTTTGTCCCTTTGTGGTGTTACTTTTTGAATTTAAAAATTAAAATAATCAAAAGAAAGAAAGACTTTTTGTCCCTGCCGATAACTCTCTCCATTTCTCTCAAAATAGCATAATTCTTTCTCTTATAGCAGAACTCGTTCTCTGTGTGTTCAGGAAGCCATGAAGCCAAAATTATCTCACAAATTTCGTCTCTAGATCTCACAAATTTCGTCTCTGGATCTCAGTTATCAAAAGAAATAAATTAGATCTAGATCTACAAACAGAGGTGAGAGAAGTTTAAATGATTAGAATATTTAATTTAAATTGAAAAAATTCGTAGATTTTTACTTTTTATATATTTAAATTGTTATGATTTTTTTAATTTAAATAGATGGAAATAATGGAATAGATTATAATAATTTTTGAATGTGTTTTATTTATGTTAGGATTTTTTAAATTTAAATGGTTGGAAATAATGAAATAAATTATAACAATTTTTGAATTTGTTTTATAAATGTTAGGATTTTTCTTAATTTAAATGGCTGGAAATAATACAATAAATTATAACAGTTTCTAAATGCGTTTTAAATATGTTAGGCGTATTTTTAATTTAAATGGCTGGAAATAATACAATAAATTATAACAATTTCTAAATGCGTTTTAAATATGTTAGGATTATTTTTAATTTAAATAGTTGAAAATAATGAATTAAAATATAACAATTTCCGGATGTGTTTTATATATTTAAGTTGTTAGGATTTTATAATTTAAATTGTTAGAGATAATGGAATAAATTATAACAATTTCCGGATGTGTTTTATATATTTAAGTTGTTAGAATTTTATACTTTAAATTGTTGGAGATAATGGAATAAATTATAACAATTTCCTATTTAAGTTGTTAGGAATTTATAATTTAAATTTGTTGGAGATAATGGAATAAATTATAAAAATTTGTGGATGTGTTTTATATATTTAAATTGTTAGGAATTTTCGTTACTGGATAAAATGTTATATAAGTTTTTTTAATACAAATGTTGATTATTTTGTAGAAATGGAGTATTTGGAAAATGAGCATGCATTTGAAGAGTTGCAAGAAACAAGAGCTAACGATGTAAATGAAATTGTGGAACCGAACAAATATGGGCCAGCTCTTGGAATGTTATTTGATAATCATGAAGAAACGTTTGCATTTTACAAAGCTTATGGTAAACAAGATGGGTTTCTAGTAAAGGTTCGAAGTACTAAGAAGGGGACCAATGGAATTGTAAGATATGCGACATTTGCATGTGGGCGTAGCGGCAAGTCAGAAAGTAAATCTACTAATGCATTGAAGCCGAAACCGAATGTGAAAAATGGTTGTGATGCAAAAATTGGAGGTTGTCTAAATGAAGATGGAAAATGGGTTCTTCGAACTTTAAATCTTCAACACAACCATGGATTGAGTCCAGACAAAGCTAGGTATTTCCCATGCAATCGCAGAATTAGTGCAACCGCTAAAAATAGAATTGAAATGAATGATTGTGTAGGAATTAGAATTGCCCAAAATTTCAATTCTATTGTTGTTGAAGCTGGTGGGTATGAAAATGTGTCATTCTTAGAAAAAGATTGTAAAAATTTTGTTGACAGTCAAGGCGATTACAGCTTAAGGAAGGAGATGCTATGACACTTTTAAAGTACTTCCAGAAAAAGTAATCAGAATGTAATGGATTTTTTTTAGCATTGATTTGGATGAAGAGGATCGAATAAAAAATGTGTTTTGGGCAGATTCGCGGAGTAGGGTAGCTTACAAATATTTTGCAGATGTCATCACATTTGACACTACATATTTGACCAACAAGTATGACATGCCATTTACGCCCTTTGTTGGAGTTAATCACCATGGACAGTCTATTTTGTTGGGATGCAGATTGATTTCACGCTAGGATACAAAGACATTTACGTGGTTATTTGAGGCGTGGCTATTATGCATGTCTAATTCTCCTCCCCTTAATATTATTACAGATAAAGACAGGGCAATGCAAAAGGCAATTGAAAACGTTTTTCCTACTATTAAGCACCAATGGTGTTTATGGCAGATAATAAAGAAGGTGCCTGAGAAGTTAGGGGCTTTCAAAGAACGTGAAGGTGTTATATCTTCCCTGCTCTCTGCTATTTATGATTCACTGAGTTCTGATGCGTTTGAGGAAGCTTAGCATTGCATGATTGTAGAATATGATTTGTGGGATAATGATTGATTAAATGATTTGTATGAGTAGACGCATTGTTGGGTCCTATGCTATTTAAAAGGCTATTTTTGGGCAGAAATGTCAACAACTCAGCGAAATGAAAGTATGAATGTATTTTTTTTGATGGATTTGTTAACTCAAAAACAAATCTGAAACAGTTTGTAAAGCAATATGAAAATACATTGCGGAGGAAAGCTGAATTAGAATAACAAGCAGATGCCAAGTGTTTCAGTAAAATGACACCATGCGTGTCAAGATATGAGATGGAGAGGCAAGTTGAAGAAGTGTACACCATTTCCAAGTTTAAAGAATTTGAAGAAGAATTGACTGCTCTGATGTATTGTGATATCTCGGATTCTGTGGGATCAATATATCAAATAATTGAGTCATTTGGGCAAGGTCAGAGAGGCTTCTTTGAGGTTGTTTTTGAAGAAGCAACTCAGATTGGCCTAAATGTCAGATGCAAGTAAATGGATTCAAATGAAATTCTTATAAATCTTATAAATCTTTGTTGGATGCCAAACTAGCCCACAATAATTACATAAAAAGGCATAAAAAATTGCCAGAGACCTCCAATATGTTAGACACTACAAATTTTATTATGGAAACACTCGAAAAGGGGGTGCAAACTGAAGTGCCTAGATGTGACAAAGCTGTACAAATTGATAAAGGCATAAATGATTCTATTATTTTGCCCATATTATCCATTGTATGTTGTATTTTAGGGATAATCATTGTTATATGTATTTTGTATAAATGAAATTGTACCCCGTGTTATGTATAAATTTAAATAATTCAAATAAAATGATTGTTGTGTATGAATTGTTCCCACGGTTTCAAATTTCCTAAGTTTTTCCTCATTTGCTTGAAAAACCAAATTAATATAAAAAAATATGTATGACAAGCGAAAAAGAATACAATGCATGCCGGACAGAACCACTATCAGTTGCACAAGAAGGGTGTTTTCCAAACAATTTGATACAAGATACACTTGATGGCATAAGTATTGAAGCTTTATTCAGTCTCCATATGTGCTCAGGTGCTTTAGAACTTTCTGTTTTATTATCTTTGATGCGAGGCCACACACAGCTAGGAATGAATTTAACTGTATCATAAGCATGTTGTCCTACATTTCCAACTTCAAACAAGCTGCAATAGCACAAAACGTAAAAAGCAATAGCTTGTGATAAACACTTTATACATAACACGGGGTACAATTATTATAAAATTATTTCTGATACCCCATCAACTAAATTAACTAGAGAGTGGTAAGAGCATATACATACCTCCACACTCCCTCTTTTAATATGGTAAATGCTTGCAAGTGACGATCAATTATCAGTAGGTAAAATTTCACCATCACAATGACATGCAACTATAATATTATTAAATGAAAAATTATTACCTTAAACAAATCTAACATAATATTAAAAATTAAAAGTTTAATTTAACACAAAACATTATTTCATCACTACAATTTCAAAGATTTAAAGTCAAATCTAACATAATTTTAAAAATTTAAAGTTCAATTTAACACAACGTTATTTCATTACTACAATTTAAAGCCAAAATACTAGTCAAGCATCATCATTGTTATCTTCATTACGCTGCTGCTGCAGTAACTGTTGAAATTCTCACTTTTAAATCCTTAATAAGAAATCGAAGGAGAAGAATAATGCAACTGCGAAGTATACGGTGGGACTGGTTGCTATAATACATAAAAATAAACATCATATTACATTACAGAAATATTAAAATATATGTATTCATTACCGATTTGTAAACAACAACTTATTGTGTGCCAATTATAAGGAAATAGCTGATAAATGTTGCTTCTACCGAATTGGGATTGGTATATAGGTATCTAATCAAATAATAAAATATATGTAAAATTCATATAAAAATCTTAAAACTAAAATTTAAATAATTTAATTCTTACATTATAATAGCCCATAGTGCCGCATTGGTTGAGATTTCCGTAAATAGTACTTCTTTCTTGTAGCGTCTACATATGCACAATCTTATACTTAATTACATATCCTCGAAATAAAAAAAAAATTGAAACAAAAAATTCATAAAATTTACAATGGCTATATTGCTCATTTGTGTGGAGATTTCATTAGGCACATGATAAGATGATGAGACAGTTTGTTGTAAATCCTACAAGATTATTAAAGACAATTAAACTAAGACCAAATTAATTAGAAAATAGATCTTTGTTTTAATCATTACTTTTTTTTTGTGCGGACTTTTTCTTTTGAACGGATTTCTTGCGAATCGAAGATTCTTTCCTTAGGCAAGGTGGACGGCCTTTACGACGTGTCACTACTGGATCATTTATTACAAGTTGAACATTATTGCTGCCACAACTTACTTTGCCAATGACAGTTCTTTCATCACTCTGACTATTAATTTGTTTGTTGCTGCTACACCTTGCTCCACTAGTATTAGTTTTTCCCACACTTTCACAATGAATTTGCTTAGGCAGATCCTTCATTGCTTTCTCAATCTAATCCAACACTGTTTTATAGCTATTTTCATCATCAGAGGCTATGTCTGCAACTTTACTAAAAGCGTTACACATTTTTTCATATCTTTCTTGCTCGATGGTCAAATTCTGCACACCATAACAAACTTTCAGCTTACTATAACATCTCCTCACATCTTTCCTCCACCTTGATAAGATGTATCTTTTTGAAAGTAATTCAACTGCGTTACGTATCAGCACTGCAAGGGCATGTTTGCAAAGAATTCCCCTAAACTGGAATTTTGAACATATACAAGTAACTTTACACTCAGCTTCTTCAAAAACAACCTCAAAGAAGCCTCTCCGACCTTGCCCAAATGACTCAATTATTTGATATATTGATCCCACAGAATCCGAGATATCACAATACATCAGAGCAGTCAATTCTTCTTCAAATTCTTTAAACTTGGAAATGGTGTACACTTCTTCAACTTGCCTCTCCATCTCATATCTTGACACGCATGGTGTCATTTTACTGAAACACTTGGCATCTGCTTGCCATTCTAATTCAGCTTTCCTCCGCAATGTATTTTCATATTGCTTTACAAACTGTTTCAGATTTGTTTTTGAGTTAACAAATCCATCAAAAAATGCATTCATACTTTCACTTCGCTGAGTTGTTGACATTCCTGCCCAAAAATAGCCTTTTAAATAGCATGGGACCCAACGATGCCTCTCCTCATACAAACCATTTAACCAATCATTATCCAACAAATCATATTCTGTAATCATGCAATGCCAAGCTTGCTCAAATGCATCAGAACTCAGTGAATCATAAATAGCAGAGAGTAGAGAAGATATAATACCTTCACGTTATTTGAAAGCCCCTATCAGCTCATGCATCTTCTTCATTATGTGACAAAAACACCATCGGTACTTAGTAGTAGGAAAAACGTTTTCAATTGCCTTTTGCATTTCCCTGTCTTGATCTGTAATAATACCAAGGGGAAGAGAATCAGAAATGCATAATAGCCACGCCTCAAATAACCACGTAAATATCTCTGTATCCTCGCGTGAAATCAATCCGCATCCCAACAAAATAGAATGTCCAAGGTGATTAACTCCAACAAAGGGCACAAATGGCATGTCATACTTGTTGGTCAGATATGTAGTGTCAAATGTGATGACATCTCCAAAATATTTGTAAGCTGCCCTACTCTGTGAATCTGCCCAAAACACATTCTTTATTCGATCCTCTTAATCCAAATCAATGCTAAAAAAAAATCCATTACATTCTACTTGCTTTTTCTGGAAGTACTTTAAAAGTGTCTTAGCATCTCCTTCCTCAAGCTGTAATCGCCTTGTTTTGTCAACAAAATTTCTACAATATTTTTCTAAGAATGGCACATTTTCATACCCACCAGCTCCAACAACAATAGAATTGAAATTTTGGGCAATTCTAATTCCTGCATAATCATTCATTTCAATTTTCTTTTTAGCGCTTGCACTAATTATGCGATTGCATGAGAAATACCTAGCTTTGTTTGGACTCAATCCATGGTTGTGTTGAAGATTTAAAGTTCGAAGAACCCATTTTCTATCTTCAATTAGACAACCTCTAATTTTTGCATCACAACCATCTTTCACATTCGGTTCCGGCTTCAATGCATTAGTAAATTTACTTTCTTACTTGCCGCTACGCCCACATGCAAATGTCGCATATCTTACAATTCCATCGATCCCCTTCTTAGTACTTCGAACCTTCACATGAAACCCCTCTTGTTTACCATAAGCTTTGTAAAATGCAAAAATTTCTTCATGATTATCAAATGACATTCTAAGAGCTGGGTCACATTTGTTCGGTTCCACAATTTCATTTACATCGTTAGCTCTTGTTTCTTGCAACTCTTCAATGCATGCTCATTTTCCAAATACTCCATTTTTACAAAATAATCAACATTTGTATTAAGAAACTTATATAACATTTTGTCCAGTAACAAAAATTCCTAACAATTTAAATATATAAAACGCATTCACAAATTTTTATAATTTATTTCATTATCTCCAATAATTTAAATTATAAATTCCTAACAACTTAAATATATAAAACACATCCGGAAATTGTTATAATTTATTCCATTATCTCCAACAATTTAAATTATAAAATCCAAACAACTTAAATATATAAAACACATCCGGAAATTGTTATAATTTATTTCATTATTTTCAGCTATTTAAATTAAACATAATCCTAACATATTTAAAACGCATTTAGAAATTGTTATAATTTATTGTATTATTTCCAGCCATTTAAATTAAGAAAAATCCTAACATCTATAAAACACATTAAAAAATTGTTATAATTTATTTCATTATTTCCAACCATTTAAATTTAAAAAATCCTAACATATATAAAACACATTCAAAAATTATTATAATCTATTCCATTATTTCCATCCATTTAAATTAAAAAAAATCATAACAATTCATAACAATTTAAATATATAAAAAGTAAAAATCTACGAATTTTTTCAATTTAAATTAAGTATTCTAACCATTTAAACATCTCTCACTTCTGTTTGTAGATCTAGATCTAATTTATTTCTTCTGATAACTGAGATGCAGAATTGAAATTTGTGAGATCCAGAGACGAAATTTGTGAGATAATTTTGGCTTCATGGCTTCCTGAACACACAGAAAATGAGTTCTGCTATGAGAGAAAGAGTTCTGCTATTTTTAGAGAAATGGAGAGAGTTCTTGGCAAGGATAAAAAGCCTTTCTTTGTTTTGATTATTTTAATTTTTAAATTCAAAAAAGTAGCACCACAAAGGGACAAAACTGCCTGATTCACGGGCCTTTTTTCGTTTCCATTCCATTAATCAAGTGAGTTCTGCAATCATGTGGAAAATGAGTTCTGTAATCAAGTAGCGGACATTGACTCGCAAGTGGAAAATGAATGGCAATCACGTGGTAATTTTTTCTGTCTTCATTTTGTCTTCATTGAGTTCAAATAGCAGAACTCTAACTTAATAACCAAATAAATGAATTTTCATAGAGTCGAGACTGAAAAACAAAGCAGTGAGCAGTAATGAACACGAATTAAACAGAGCAGTGAGCAGTAATAAGCACGAATTAAATGAACACGAATGAAGCAGAGCAGTGAGCAGTAATAAACACAGGCAGTAATGAACACGAATTAAACAGAGCCGTGAGCAATAATGAACACAGACAGTAATGAACACAGGCTGAGGCTCTGATGTTCAGTGTCTCTGAAGAAGAAGAAGAAGAAGGAGAAGCACTGAAGCAACAGATTAAATGAACACAAGGCCATACCATGTGAGCTACGGTACACATTCACACACCCAAACAAATTCAAATCAAACACTACCAACAACAACTCACCCATGTTTCCAATTTTTTTAATACAATATTTTCAATTATTTCTCTTTTTCTTATCATCTTTGTCCGATGGTGCAAGAAAATAAGTTATAATTATAAATTTAAAAAGTGAAATGCTTACGGATGCAGCAAGCAACAACTCAAAATTTCATCATCCACAACATCTCAAAATTTCATCATCCACAACATAAAAAAATAAAAAGAAATGCTTACGAATGCAGCAAGCAACAACAAGCAGTGACGTCGTAGTAGATCTAGGCTGGGTGATCGTGTCTTTTCTAGATCTGGGGCTGGGCGAGAAGAAAAAAGGGGCTCACTGGGGCTGGCCGAGAAAAAAAAAAGGGCTCACTAGAGAGAAAAATAAAAAGGGGCTCACTGGGGCTGGAGTCCGGTAACGAAGCAAATGGAAAGAAAGAAAGAAAAGTAACGAAGCAAATGGAGAGATTAGTGGAACGAACGAAGCAAACTCAATGAAAGAGGGGAGTCTGGTAACGAAGCAGTTTTGTCAATGGAAGGGGAGTAAAATGAGTGGTTGGGAGAGTAAAATGAGTGGTTGGGGAATGACCATCGTTTTCTCTTTTTTTTTATGGGTCCACACAATATTAGAAAAAACATAAATAAAGACAAAGAAACAAGTAAAACGGTAATTTAAAATTGTATTTCTGTCGTCCCTTTATCTTCACTTAATTCCTTTATCATTTTCGTTATAGTTAATTAGTTACGCTTAAAGGACGGTTTTACTTTCGGACCCCCCTTTTGAGCCCGTTGTTTCTTACTCCCATAGGAGCTTCTCGAATTAATTATTATTCGAAAGTACATTGAAGGTTCACGCCTAATAAATGAATAACACCTCATAGACGACGAGTCGGTGGGCTGGCATGATTTAATGTGAATGTATGTCTGTGGCCTTTGAACCTTAAAAATTCAATGGGCTTACGGTTGCAACGTCTGAAAAGTCCAAATCAAAAGAAATTTCACCGGGATTATACGCGCCTCTGAAAAAACAATGGATGTTTGAGACCCACAGATAATTCTCAGTGGCCACCACCTCGAGCATTGTGTGTCTGTAATTTTTCTTTTTTAATTAATACACAATCCTTCGCATCGTATGGTATATTAACAAGAAATGTCATAAGTGTTACAAGAAATTTGAATATTATTATTTACGCTGATTTTTTATTGACATAGAAATAATATAAACAACTTATTTTATAAGTTTTGATAAAAACAGTATTAAATAAATTTTTTAAAATTTGTTTATTTTATAAATTTTTCTATTTTAACAAAAAAATTTAAAGAAATCAAGAAATTATTTTTTATAAGCAGCTTATTGATTAAATTACCACACATTTTTAGATTCTTATTATAACATTTATATTTTAATGAAAAGATAATTTTATCTTATTTTTTCATAAAACCTAACATATTAATAAAAAGAAATTTAAGCCTTTTTATCATTAAATAAAACAATACTTTTACAATAAAATTTACTAAATGTATGTATTTACTTTTCAAACTCATTGCATTTGCAACAACATAGTTTATTGAAAACTAAAGCTCTAAAAATAACTTTTAAACCCTTTATTTTAAGAATTATGATTCTCTCCTAGTTTTTTTTTTTTGGGCCTCTCTCCTAGCCTCTCCTATTTTTTAAATCTAGTGAAAAAAGTTAACTTAATTTGAAAAAAAAATAACTTGATTGTCAGCATTAGAATTCAAAATTCAATCTTACCCACTCATTAAAATATGGAAGAATCCTTGTCCATCGGAACATATTTACCTCAAGTTTCTGTGTTTGAATTCACCGAACGACAGAAAGTAGAGGAGTCTATGGTTTGAAGCTCATCTTCAATCTTTGGCTTGTTTTATTATGTACGTGACTATTATTCTACATATGTTTATGAGCATGCTGCTTTGCGCGGGCGAATTAACCCGAGTTTTGTCCAAACAAATCAGCTTTTTCCTATGTTCAATTTCTCTCAATAAGGTTTTGGGTCAAGCAGAAGCGGTAACTCAGCACTAATGTATCTATTTATCTACATATGTTTACATTTAATTTATATTTATGAGAAAAGTTGAAAACGAGTTTTGGGATGGGAATTATTATTTTTTTTCAGCCGATCTGTTCATTAAAAAAAAAGATAATTAATTATTTTTTCTCTAAAAATGATGTTTGTTTTAGGAAATTGCTTGCAATTTACTGTCTATAAATTTATGCATTTATTGAAAATTTAAATATGTATAATGGTATAATAATCTTCTGTTAATATATAGGGAGAATTCTATTCCACCCACATCTACAAGAAGAGAAATATTTTGGTCTTTATAGGAAATCGAGTTAAAGGGCACATATCTACCACTAGGCTAAAACCTTAATGGCGATTACTATTGAAATCTGCCTATACCAAATTGAAAGTAGATTTTATGGAATCTACAATCATGCACGTTGATCAGTTTGGTATCTACTTTTGTTCCAAGAAGTTGAAATAGAGAGACTTTTTATTTGTTTGAACTTAATACAACACTTTATCAATTATCGATCAGGAATAACATGCAAGAAATGAAACAAGAAATAAAAATAAAGCAAAACAAAACAATTACTCAGGTCAGAACTAGCAATAAATTAGTTAAGCTTAAGCAGCCGCTTTGGCAGTGAACTCCTTCTCCACAGCCTTCATCAGAAAGCTATCTTCTTCCAGGACCATTTGTACAGGCAAGAAACCGAGACCATTGGCCATGGCAAGCATCATTTGCTTGGTCTCTGCCTTGAACTCCTCCAAATCCACCGTGCCATTTGAGTCATGATCGAATTGGACAAACAGAGAGTTGTAAACACTAGCAAGCTCTTCTGGGTCTGGTTTCTCGTCGATGCCAAAATGGGTCTCAAAGACCCTCAGACTCTTGAGCTCCTGCATCATTTCTGCATAAGAAAGGAGACCATCATGATCTGTATCAAGGTGGGCAAAACGGTTTCGTATCGAGTTGTTGAATGCTTCGTCATCTTCCACAAAGCTAACAATTGTTGCACCATCTAACACTTCCACACTCATTCTGCTCTGATATAGGCTGCCTTCTTTTGCTTTATAGTAATATGTAAAGTCAGAGGATCGGAAGTTTTCGATCTTGTTGAAACATAAGTTGGGTGCTGTTTGTATTTATAGGTGCACGCTTCAAAGGCAGTTTCAAAATGTTGCCTTAGCTTTTTGAATCGATCGCCTGAGAAGTAGTAGGTTTGCAGAAAAATTCGAGTCAGTGGGCGTGCATGCATATTTGTGTAATTTGCTAGTGTGGCCATTCAATTACTTTTAAGAATCGATGGGCTCACCATGTTCTCTAGAGAGTCAAACATATCAACAGAAATTGACCAAATAAAGTCCAAGGTGGAATTTAAAAATACAGCTTCAAACTTCAATTCAATTCTACGCATCTTTGAAGAACAGTGTAGGTATGATTTATGAGATCCATAGCCGCAGCTATATTAATATATGAAATTCGATTAAGTTTGGTAAGCGTTTTATATATATATATATATGAATCTTCGCATGAATGTACGTATAATAAAAAATTGTGGAAGATGTGTGAATATGGAAACGACTGCGTTTTATGTGTAACTAACTATCATGGGGCACACGCTTGACCTAGATAAGTCAAACGCCAATCAAATGAGCGTTAACTGCTGTTAGTTTTGGCGCTAAAGCGCTGGGTAGGTTGCATTTACAAAGCTGTTGTAGCTTTGTAGCGGCTGAAATTGCGGGATTTTGCAAATGCTTATCAGAAATAGAGTAGCTGAGACCGTAATCAGGGGTTCCTGATGAATTCCTACGTTGAATTTTACTTAATAGGATTTTGGGTCAAGCGGAAGTGGCAACTAAGCAATAACGAATCTATTTATCTACATATGTTTATTTCTAATTTATTTTATGAGCAAAGTAGAAAATGAATTTTGGGATGGGAATTTTTATTTTTAGCGATCTAGTCATAAAAAAATAACTATAATTACTAATTTTTTCTTTGAGAAAGATGTCTGTTTTAAGAAATTGATTACAATCTATTGTCTACGAATGCTATGATTTAAAATTTCTTGAAAATTTAAACACATATAATAGTAGTATAATTTAAAAGTCTTCTAACACTAATCAAAATTATACTACTAATATACAGGGAGAAATCTGCACAAATCTACCACTAGGCCAAACCCTTAGTGGAAATTATTACAGAAATCTGCCTATACCAAATTGAAAGTAAATTTTATGGAATCTACAATCATGCCTGTTGATCAATTTTGGTATCTATTTTTGTACCAAGAAGTTGAAATAGAGTGACTTTTTATTCATTTAAATTAATACAACATTATCAATTATTGATCCGGAATAACATGCAAGAAATGAAACAAGAAATAAAAATAAAGCAAAACAAAACAATTACTCAGGTCAGAACTAGCAATAAATTAGTTAAGCTTAAGCAGCCGCTTTGGCAGTGGACTCCTTCTCCACAGCCTTCATCAGAAAGCTATCTTCTTCAAGGACCATTTGTACAGGCAAGAAACCGAGACCATTGGCCATGGCAAGCATCATTTGCTTGGTCTCTGCCTTGAACTCCTCCAAATCCACCGTGCCATTTGAGTCATGATCGAATTGGACAAACAGAGAGTTGTAAACACTAGCAAGCTCTTCTGGGTCTGGTTTCTCGTCGATGCCAAAATGGGTCTCAAAGACCCTCAGACTCTTGAGCTCCTGCATCATTTCTGCATAAGAAAGGAGACCATCATGATCTGTATCAAGATGGGCAAAACGGTTTCGTATCGAGTTATTGAATGCTTCGTCATCTTCCACAAAGCTTACAATTGTGGCACTATCTAATACTTCCACGCTCATTTTGCTCTTATATATGCCGCCTTCTTTTGCTTTATAGTAATATGTAAAGTCAGAGGGTCGGAAGTTTTTGATCTTGTTGAAACATAAGTTGGGTGTTGTTTGTATTTATAGGTGCAAACTTGAAAGGTCGTTTCAAAATTTTGCCATGGGTTTTTGAATCGATCGCCTGAGAAGTGAGAAGTAGTAGGTTTGCAGAAAAATTCGAGTCGGTGGGCGTGCATGCATATTTGTGTAATTTGCTGGTGTGGCGATTCAATTACTTTTGAAAAACGGTGGGCTCATCATGTTGTCTACATAATCAAATATATCAATAGAAATTGCCCAATAAAGTCAAAGGTTGAATTAAAAATACAGCTTCAAATTTCATTTCGATTCTACGCTTCTTTGAAGAACAGTGTAGGCACGACTTACGAGATTCATAGCGGCAGCCATATTAATATATAAAACTCAATTAAGTTTGTTATGCGTTTATATATATATATGAACCTTCGCATGAATGTACGTATAATAATAAATTATGGAATCTGTGTGAATACGAAAACGACTGTGTTTTGTGTGTAATTAACTATTATGGGCAACACGCTTGACTTAGATTAGTCAAACACCAGTCAAATGAGCGTTAACTGCTATTAGTTTTGGCTCCAAATTCAGTGCTGGTTTGGTTACATTAACAAACCTGTTACAACAACTACATAGCAGCGGAAATTGCGGGCTTTTTTCAAATGCTTAGCACAAAATAAAGTAGCTGAGACCATAATCAGGGGCTCCAGATGTATTCCTTCTTCGTAATTCTCCGTAAACAAACAACTGATTCATTAATAAAGTAGTATTGATTGTTCCTTGGTGGAAGTAAGCCAAGTTCTTGGCTTAAACACTAATTGAACCCTTTTGTGTTTTTTATATCTTTTATGTTTCTTGTACATAGAGATAGGTTAATTTCTTGATTAATTTCCTGTTGATCATCATTCTTCGCTCATGATCTTGATTGATCTTGTTAATCGATCTGTACATTGGTTGCATTGAGCTGTGCGTTTCCTTTATTACTTGTACTTGTTCAACAATATATCTTTGCTTCCTCCTTATACCATCAGTAATATGTGGCTGAACTAATGTCATTTGTTGAAAGGATACATTATTGGGTTTCTCACACTTAATTGGGAAGCTGATAGTATTGTTAACTGTAGTTAATTTGACTGGATTTTTCTGATTTTACTTGTCTGGCCATCTTTCTTGGGATATAAATCACGTGTTGTTTAATAATCCTAACGGATTCCTTCATTAATGTTTTTGATTGCTATCTCCATAGTCCTTTCTCTGTTAATTTTTTACTTTCGTATATCAGTTTCTTAGTCATCTTAAGGGGCAAGGCTCATTATGCCCCTTGATTAGGTGTATCTCTACCCTTTATTTAATAAATTTCTCAATTTTTCAAGGAACTTTTATATTTTCTTGATACAATATTTCTACTTCTACTAGCTATGTTAATTAATATGATACTGTTATATACGTAGTTATATGTATGTTCTGGATTTATATATGGTGAAAGTATAAAATATATTTTTGGGAGGAGATAATTACTGCTCAAAGGATTTGGGTTTAATGCTCATACGAACTCTGTCCTATAGTCTTATAATTTAGAGCACGGGAGTACTTGCTATTGATTGGTTGAAACAAGACTAGAAGAAGTTGCTCCTAATAAACGAATGAACTAATTAAGCTCTACTCAAACACAGCATTTCACGTGAGCACAAAAGTTCAGAAAGCTCACAAACCAAAGGTACAATCAAGCAAATATTGGAGAGGATATTAATTAATTCTTAACATCATCTTCAAACTCGGCGTCGGGCTTGTCAGCAGCATGGGAGCAGCAACTGTAGCAGTCATTTGAATAGCGGTAGGTGCGGCAGCATCCGTACCGGCAATATCCTGTTCGTGGTTGGTACCCTCCGAATCCGCCACGACTCCATAATTTCCGTTTGGTTACCCATATCCGCGGCCCCCATACTTTGCCTCCTCGACGCCGTTGGGATTCACATTTTCCTCTGCAATAGAATATAATCGTAATAAATCGATTAGTGAAAACATAATTCAATGTGATTACATGGAGAAATTTTAGAATATTTTAAAGATAGCATGTTAATCATACAATAAGTAAATGATGTTCTAATATAATATTTTAAAGATAACATGTTAATCATACAATTAGTAAATGATGCTCTGATATGTGTGCATTTATTTTGCAAAGTCACCGTACAAGTGGTGATTATATTAAATTCAATTACAAATATCATACATACATTAATTACTTGCGTTACTTTTGATGTATTGTAGAATTCCTCCATAAGGAGAACAATATAAATGATCTGATTTTTTATCAAACCAAACATACTTTCATCATTGGTAGTTAATAATTGAGAATATAATAATTATGTAAATCTTGACCATACATAAATAAAAGCGTACATGTGTCAAAAGATTCTTCAAAGTTCAAATATGATCAGATCATGAAAAGATTCATATATAGTATCAAGATTTTATCATGATCTGATTTTTTATCTAAGCAAACATACTTACATAATTGGTAGTTATGAGAATACAATAATTAAGTAAATCCTCACTATACACAGACACACCCATGCGTGCGAGTGCACGTGTGAGACTCATAAAAATAATTCAATAGTCGCATTATGCTTGTTTTGAACTATGTAGGATTATATCTTATCGTATGGTATATACTCCATAGAAACTCAAAAATTAACTCATATATAATTTCTAGCGTTGAGAATAACCTATAGCTTCCATTTTTTAGTATAATAATTTATTATAAGTTGATGTGTGATGAGCATAATTTATATACATATTTTACCCTTTATTATATTATTATATAATTGCTAGTTATTTTTATTTATTATTTTTAATTAATTAAATTATTTTATTAAATAAGAGATTAATTGGAGATTATGGATAAAAAAGGACATAAGAAAGCTTAATTTTAGAAGCGTTAATTAATTGATTTCAGAAGTAATTAGACACACATATATGTGGAAGTGAAGCTGAGGAAACCAAAACTAGTAAATTAATTGATCTAGCACATTAACCATAACATTCGCTTTAACTTAGTTAAATTGTAAGTGCATGGCAATGTAATATTTGGAAAGCAATTTAAAAGGACCTGCACTTAACTTTTATAATTGGAAAAGGAATCCTAAAGCAATTCTAAGGGTGATCACGTGTGAGAGCAAATCAAGTAAAAGGCCAAGCCTTTTGGCTTTAGAATTAAAAAGAGAGTGGCCCACTTTGAAAAATATAAAAGCAAGCTTTTGGCTTTTGGCTTTTGGCTTTTGGATTTTGGAGAAGAGGGTAGCGGCCAGAGAGGAAGAAAAAGAGTGCAGACACAATTCGGGCAGAGAAGAAGAATAGCGAGAGTGGCAACAATTCTGCTTCCCATGGCTGAATTTTTTTATTTTGTTGCTTCTAATTTAAATATGTTTAGTTAATTTTCTTATACTAAGATTAAGGATGAAACTCTATCCAATGAAATAATTATATTTTTATTTAATTAATTCTCTACATGTGTGCTTTAATATTTATGGTTTTTATTTCGCATTATTAATTGAATGTTATTAAAATCTTTTCATCAATTATATCATGCATTATTGATTGTTAGAATTAATATTTAATTAAATCTATACTTGGATCTATAAAGTTTATATAAGATTATCTTTAATTCTATATCTTTCATTAAATTATTTACATAGAGTGTTTAAAAAAAACTTTGACTCTTTGTTATTCAATATGTTTACATGAGATTCTTAGATATTATACTATTAAGTAGAAAAATAACCTACATTAGATTTGATTACTTGGGCTTAATTATTATATCCATGAGATGACATAGATTGATTTCGAGTTGTCACTCTAAAATTGAGGATTAATTAATAATTAGGTAATTACTAGTTGAATAGAGGTGGATACTGAAATCTTTGTAATTTTTGTCTTATTGAATTTGCATTTGCTTTAATTGGTTTCTTAGTGTAATTAGTTTAATTTCTCTTAAAACTCAATTTGCTCAACTAGTTTAGAATTGATATTAATTTAAGATTTAAATTAAACTTTTCAATTTATAACAATATTTGTGGGATTGACCTCATTACCACTATTCTATCTTTAGATTTGTGCACTTACGAGTATATTAAATTTTTCACAACAATGTGAGATTATATTTTCATTCATAACATGAATTAAGGTAGATATGTTGAATGTTATGACTTCTAATCTACTGTTGTTGTAGGAATGTATCATTTACGAGTGTGTGGGCATGCGGTAACAAATAAATATTAGCTAACAAATGACGTTGCATGCTTATTATGCAGATCTAGAAATTAATACGCACAACACACATACTATAGAAAGCTACAACGCAAATAATTTCATGCATGTGTAGAAATGAAGAAAATGATAGCAGCATTTTCTTTTCTCTCTCTTTTTTTTTTTAGTAATGATATATCCACAAATTTTTATGCAAATTTATTTTGTATAAACTAATTTGATATTAATTTATTAATTGAATAAAAATATGAAATAATTAAAAATAAATCATATGTACTAAACGACATCTAATCCAACTAATTAAGTCATAATACATTAGTTTGTACAAAAAAAAATTGTAATTATATTATTATTTTTTTTCTCCCCCAATCGATTTACTCACTTGAGTGATCATCTAAAGAGATGGCAAAAGAACAAGATCAAAGAGAAAACAAGTAAGACAAAAACAAAGTGATCTTAGATGAAGCCATTGTTTTCTCTTAAGAAGAAGTTGCTGAGCTTGATTTTATCACTGTGATGTTACTTGAGACGCGGTGATGAGAACATTGCAGCTTCGCCCTATGCATAGATAGCGAGAGGCTGCTGATAAATTTGAAAAAGATGCAAAGAATGTTAAAATAATATTGTGTCCCATGACGTTATCACGTGCATGGAGTCCCCACGTCAGTTAATGAAATTGGATTCAACGTCAATGCAAAAAAGCAATGTTATTTCGATCTGCGTCATACATGACGTACGCTTCTGTTCAGAGCAAGAACGTGTCTCATCATATTTCGGGTCTTGCTAACTTACAGTTTATGTAAGTTACATCCAAGCTAAAACAACTAGAGGTGGGCCAACAAGCAATTAAAGGTGTGCCAATCACTAATTTTATTAGGGGCTGTATTTTACGGACTGCAGCCTGGCAAAATCTCTCTCTCATAATTAAGCCAACTCTTTGTTTTTTCTTAGACCTACTATTGAGTTCACAAAGATTTTGCTCTTGAATTTCTAATGAATTTTAAATCTCAAGAGATATGTGGATGCTATTTGAAACAACTGCATCTCTAATTGTGTTTATACTTCTCTGATTAGGAAATTGAAATTATTAATGTCGTTTATTGTGTTTAGTAAAGGTGGGAATTAAAATAAAAATCATGGGGTCTATCTCAATTTGCAAATGATAATTGAAACAGTGATTTGTAAGGAGGATTGAGAATCAGTTTTCCGTTCGCAAGATTACCAAATTTGTCTCACTAAAAATTTAAAATTTTGAAAATACAAATAGCAGAAAAAAAAGTAGCAAACATTTCGAACACTTGAGAAAGCATCCATCTCAGTCACATCGCTTGAAGAAGCCTCCATTGAACTCTCACAAACAAGCCTCCATTGCAGCTAAACATTTCTAGCCTCCATCGCAGCTAAACATTTCTAGCCTCCATCACAGCTAAACAGCATAGGGATCGGACACCAAAACAATAGCTCCCCAAATTGCATCGAGTAATAACACAAATTGCATCGTTAGGGTATCTCCAAAGTAGCACTATCCTTATTACTTTATCTTATTTACATATATGTCCTATTTTATGTAATATTTTAAGTTATTATCATTATTTTTGTTATTTTTTAATTTTCGAATATTATACTAATATTTTTTCTGCAGGTTTTCCGGAAAGACTCCAAAATATCACATGTTGATCTCTGCCGTGACTTTATTTCCTACTCTTCGTTTATTCTTCGAAACTCACTCCAACTCTTGTGGCTGTTAATTGCCATAATTCAGAACTCGTTCGTAAGTGTTACATGCTTCAGTTTAATTTTGAAAATGTTACAAGCTAAAAGATTGTTAAAACTTTATGATAATTTATTTTTCGATAATATGCAATTAGTAATTCCAATTAACCAATTGACATAAAATTTTAATTAATATAGTGGATTAAGCGTCAAAATACCTTAGGGCCTTTTTTTAAAGTACCAATTAATATGATGGGTGCGGCATTGTCAGAATCTTCTTCACTCGAGACAAGAAAAAAGAAAAGTAGCCACCTTATTTAGCAAAAATCAATGCAATTAGATATCGGAGGATCATGAAAATGTGAAAAGTCTAATCAAAAGGAGCATTTTTGGATATGCTGTGCACTTCATTTTCGTGCTAAACGACATAAGGATCGATGATCTTATCTCCCGCTAATATATCCAAGTAATGCCATCGACATCAAAGTTATATCTGATTGTATATATCCAAGTATCGGGGCACCTTATCCTCAGTTACTTAGACTTATAGTTCATTGGTGAATTATTGTCCTCAAAATTAAGTATGATTATGAGAGTAATGGTTTGAGTCTCCATGGACTCAACCTTCTTCAATTAAATATAATTGTGTGGAGACTTCTTATAACGTCTTTCTTTCTTATGAAATGTGAGTAGAGTAGAGATATCTCTCCTCTATGAGGGGTATTTAGATGGGTATGTACTTCATAGAATAAAAAATGCAATAATATAAGTCTCATATATATGTCTGATTATAAATATCAGTGTAATAACATGCTGTTATAGTAGTTGTATGTATCTCTGTATAATACAATAACCTGATACTTAATCAGTTAAGAAAAAAAAGTATTGCCTTCGACATCAATTGATTACGCACATACGATTAGATCAACTATCACACGCCAATATTAGATCAGATAATCAACTAAAGTATAAGATGACTTTGATCAAATAAATGTTAAATAAAAAATTAATTAACAAACATTACATTTCACTAATTGTAAATCTTTAACTATCAAATCAGTTAACCAATTATTATTAGCTTCCGAAATTAGAGATTTTGGTTCGGACTTAATTTCTCAATAATTAAATTATCCCCAACACACACACTTTATTACTCTTTTTCTAGAACATGCGCTCTTATTTTATTTTATTTTTTTGTGTAAACATGATGTTAAATTATAGAATTTAAGAGACTTTATTTTTAAGGATCCCCCTAGCATACATTTAATGTATGTTACAATCACTCACATGAACAGTGAGTGATGTGGGTCCACTCACTGTTCACGTGAGTGGTTGTAACATACATTAAATGTATGTTAGGGATTGCCTATTTTTAATTCTTTTAAATCGCATAGTTTAAGAGCATGTTCACATTTAAAAAAATGTGGGCATCCGCACTTGATAATTATCTAAACAACTAGACGGTTGACTAAGACCCTATTATAGATTAAGGCTTTATATTTATTTTAAATCAATTATTTTATAGTAAAAATATATAAATTTCTAAGTTCTAACTAACTCAATCATGATTAGTTATTTTATTATTGTTTTATAATTATCTTTTCTTAAATGAATTATCAAAATTCCAATAAATTCTCTCTAGAATTAATAGTTTTAATTCCTATAAAATGTCTGTGTAACGTTAAATTAATAAATTTTAATTAGAACATTGTTAATTCCTACTTCTATTTTTTTAAAAAAAAACCTACATTTGCGAACTTACCTGTTAGCTACATTTTCTCCTAAAATAATGATACCATAAATGCATTACTAGAAAAAGAATTAACAGTTTATTTATTTTTTTATTTTCTATCGTCATAAAACCTCAAATCATCAGACTTAGTTTGTGATTTCATATTAAATTTTCAGGTTTTATCTTTCTACTCTATTTTTAATTAATTTTGTTATTGAGTTGTCTTATTTTTTTATGAAAATATTATTTTCATCGGGTATTGTGTTTTAAATTTTTGCAATAACTGTATGTTTGTTCATCAGTTGCTGTTTCCAATTCTAGTAATAATGTTTTACAAAAAAAATCAATCGTTTATTTTTTTTCTTTTCATGGTCACTGGTTAATGCTTAACACCTAAAACCATTAAAGTTTAATTAATGATTTTGTCTCAAATTTTTAGATTTTACCTTTACATTTTCCTCTTACTTATTTTGTTATTTAATTATCTGATTCCTTTATGAAAAATATTACTATGGGTTGTTTTTATTTTTCTAAAATAATTGGGTACTTTTTTCATAGGAATTTGTTTATAATATTGATAAAAATACTTTTGCAAAAAAAATAAAATTTTTCAAAACTAAATTGTCAAAAACTTATTTAAGATAGGCTATAGTACGTTATCATTTGAGAAAGATATGTTAGCAAATTTAAAAAAGAAAATTAATAATTTTATAACTTAAAAGTATAAAAAAATTGATTTGAAATGATAACTTTTATAATAAAATTAATATATATTATCTTAAATTTTTAAGCCGGCATAATTAAAACAATTTGCTTGAAGTCTCCTAAAGGTTGAGCCGCCCCTATTAATAACGAAACGCCATGAAGAATGAAACATGACACGAAATCGGCATTATTGAACTCATCGCGTTCTCTAGTTAAATTAGCTCTATCCTATCCAGACTGTAGATGCCGTGGCTTTAAAGTCATTTGTGATGAGAAGAACTGTACAGGTGCACGACTGATATTAACCGGTCGCTTACATGGGTCGCAATTATCATGACAGGGTGGCGTCATCCCCAATTCACGGCTTGGATTGAATCTTGCCTCTTAAAATCATCACATTATAAAGACGACATTTTCCGTACTACTAGTATCCAATAACAAGTGGTGACTATGGGTCCAACACTGATAAAAGAGTTACAGAGACATTGTGCCATGTTTTAAAACGAACTACCAGTTACTAATAAATGCGTAAATTAATTGGTAAAGATTATTTTAATTTAACTAAAATTTTTAATTTAAATATTGAGAATGTAATTATATTAAATATTTATGTGATTTTTTAAAAAATAAAAATAAAAAACTATCAGTTAAAAGTGTCGTAAAAGTGTATGTAACTAATTTACATTCAAAAATTAATTTGCAAATTAATAATTTTTAATTTAAAATTATTTTCGATTAATATGAAATGTTTTTCCTAACAAACACTTGGCCTCTTCTGGACCAAGTATTAGTATGAATCCATTGGCCGACATAATTAATCGACCTCGTTCTTTTACTTAGAGTGGATGAAAACATTATATTTTTCAGTACTTGACAAATTCAATTAAAAAGATTGAATAATTTCTACAAGTAGATCTTCAACAGCCAACTAACACTGTGGGTCATGACTCATAAATTCATCATACTCTTCTCTCGTGAGTTAGGGATGTCAAAAATTTCCACGGGATGAGTACTCTCGGAAATTTTCCTCATTCGAAAAGGGTATAGAGAAAATTTTATACTTAATTTCTAATTCAGAGAAGAGGCAGAGAAATTTTTTTACCTAATTTCTTATTCGGAGAGGGGACGGGGATGAGGTGGAATCCCCATCCCCTACCTATTTCCCTATTTTAATTTTAATTTTTAAAATTATTAGTAAATAAATAATAAAATTTGAATTATCAAATTATAATTATTGGTAAAAATAAAAAAATCAAAATATTTATATTATTAAACTTTTAGGCCTAATTAATTAATTAAAGTCCTAAATTTTTATTTAGGACATTAAAAAGACCGGACAGATTCCATTAACCTAAAAATTTTATTTTAATTTTAATATTCATTAAATATTTTAAACTTAAATCTATTTTTTTATTTATCTTAAATCTATTTTTTATTTATTTTTAGATGTTATAATTGCCCACAATAAATCATAATTTTAATATATAATCTAATCTAATATTTACTTTTGATTTGCTTTGACTTAACTATTGTGCTGTAAAAAAAATAATCCACATTTATAAAGTACCCACGCCACCATTGAAAAGTTATTTTGAATCTAAATTTGATTTTATTTGCAACAATTTTGTATTAGGCTATTAATTTTTTTATGATAGTTTGTATCCCTTGCATACTGCGTTACTTATGAATTTAATGTATGTGACTTTTGTAATGGATATTAATGTAAGATACATTTCGAACTTACTTTTATTTGAATTTTTTATTTTAATATGATTAGCTCAAAATCAAAAACAAAAAAATATATTAGTTATTTGGAATCAAGACCCTTGGGGATCCCCTGTTATTATTCGGGAAGAACATGAATATTCTCTTAAATAGTTTTGATGGGGATGGGGACATACGTAAAATATCAGGGATGAATACAGGAAAATTGATCCCCTCCCCTCCTCGTTGCCAACTTGCCATCCCTACTCATGAGCCCTCCCACCATAAATAGAGAACATGAGAATGCAAATTTCATCATCTTTCTCTAATCCTTCATTGATAGTTTTCTCAAGCAAGAAAAAGAAAAATGGGTTCCAAATTGTTCCTTCTTTTAGGCCTTTTAATGGCCATTGCTCTTCTTATCTCTTCCGAGGTAGCAGCCAGAGACCTGGCCGAGACTTCCATTGATCACAACGAAAAGGGTGAGCTTATATAACAAACGGTTGTCTAGTTTATAAAAACATATTTTAAAATACAAATTTGAAATTTTATAATAATTTAATTAAGTATTCTAACTAAATAGCACTATTTAGTCTCAAATCTGTACTTTGATAACACTGAGTTATTTGTAATTAACTATTATGTTTCATTCGTGGATTTTTTTTTTGCACATTATATTAAACTATCTAATCATAATAAGCCATAGGGATATTAGATAAACAACATATTTAACGTGTGTTTATTATTCTTCAAAATAAATAATATGAAGATAAATAAATATTAGCATTAATCATTACTAATATTATTATGTAACACGTTGTAAATATATATGCAGCTGATAAGGCCACAGAGACACATGAAATTGAGGACGATCGCGGCGGATACGGCGGATACCCTGGCCGTGGCGGTTATTCCGGCGGTGGCCGTGGTGGTGGGGGCTATGGCGGTGGCGGGGGCCATGGCGGTGGGGGCTATGGCGGTGGTGGGGGCCATGGCGGGGGCCATGGCGGTGGCCACTGCCGCTACGGTTGCTGTGGACGTGGTTATTATGGAAGAGGCTGCAGGTGCTGCACTTACGCTGGTGAGGCTGTTGATACTGAGCCTGAAACCGAGCCTCAAAACTGAAGCTCCATAATAAATTTGTATCTGTATCTTAATAAATAAATAATCTTGCTTACATTTATGCGATGTAAGCTTCATTCTGTTTTTCCTTTTTTCTTTGTTTTGTAAGTGCAATGTAAGCTGCTTGTTCACAAAAATAATACTTCTTTTATATAAAAGAAGTATTTATGAATAAATGAGTGCATTTTTAGAGCTTTAATTCATCATTTTAAAAAGTTACAATGTCCTTGTCTATCATTAATTATTGGATCTGAAAATGATAACTAAATTTGTCTATTTATGCGGCAATTAGGCGCTGGTTCGCTTGATGGGAATGGAAACTAAAGCTTTGCTTAGACTCTTAAGAGATTCGACAAAAGTTTATCCATCCCTGGAAATGGAAGCCCTTGTCAATGATTGGATTGAAATGATACGGCCTAGATACACTTTCGTTTTCTTTTTCTTTTTCTTTTCCCAACAGCTTAGGCAAAGCTTAATAAACGAAAATAAAGTTGCTTAATTGACAGACCAACAATGCTACTTTGATTAATTATTTTTTTTAAAGATAGGTTTCAAGACTTTGGCAAAATATATCGAAAAATTAAAATTTACTTATTAAACTATCATCGTCATCTTATACAAATCAGATGTGAGAGCCGCATCACAAGAGATAAAAATTTTAAAAATATTACTTGCAAAATACTCGTACTAAAATTTAGTCTAATTGAAGTATTATGGAACTGACTGCGCCTTCCGTTTGTATGCTATTTATGAATAGAAATTGGAATGATTCGGAATCAAAATGCATAACAACAGAAGGAATGGAAATTAGAATAAATTATTTACTTAAGTTATTAAAATTACAATCGGCATGAGTTATATTTTCGTTGATATATTTATTTTGTCTTGTGATAAAAATAGATTATAAAGTTATTAAAATGTCATTAGTTACAATTATGCATTTATTCACTAAGAAAATAAAGAGTAAATATTTTTTTATAAATATTATTACCATTATCATTATTAATTAGTAGTAGTAGTAATAATAATAATAATAATAATAATAATAATAATAATAATATTATTATTATTATTATTATTTAATGACAATTATTACTATTCTCTTTAATAATTGTCATTATATTATTATCGAAAGAGAGATGCCACTTCATTATTGATTTAGGAGCTCCAATCAGTCAACTTGACACAAACAACAATGGTATCAATGTTGGGTAATTTTCTATTTCTTCCGAGAGATTGTATCAGCGTATCTCCATTTTCTCCTTTGTTGTTAGTGGACTGTTAATTGGACCGTTTGTTGACTAAATTAAATTACCAAAATACCCTTATACCATTAAAACCAAAGCTAAGGAGGATCTATAGGGTAATAGCTCAATGAAAGACGGTCGCCAAAGTTTATAAACAGTACAAATGACCATCCTACCCTTAAGAAATATCAATTTATCTTGGGAAATTTACCCATTTGATTTCTTTCCAACTTTTCATATAAAAAAACCCTACTCCCAATTTTTCTAACAATAGCAACCACTTCCAAAGCTCTTGGACCAAAATAACCCTAAATTCTCAAAACAAAACAAACAAAACATTTGACCCAATATTAACCTAAAAACATCTCTTATCGCTCCAACTACACCCACACAAAGTTCCTTCACTTGCGGCATTTCTTGATTTCCGCCGAGTTCCTTAACTTCTAGTGGCGATTTCCTTCACTTTTAGTGGCAATTTGTATGAGTTATTTTGGTTCCAACAAGTTCTTTCACCTACGGTTTCGGTGGCTTAGGTACTTTCTCGATTTTTTTCATTTATTTAAAGTAATTTTTTGTTAAAATTGCCTGGTTGATTCATCATTGATCATAATTAATCGTTAGGATGTGTATTGGGTATGAAAATATTAGAGTTTTTCTAAGATTAAGATATCTAATAAATGGCACACCAAGTGTTTGTTTAAATGCCTCTAAGAAATTATTGATCTAAACTTAAAATTATTTTTAGGTTAATGAGAAAGTTGGTGTGTCAGCCAATCAAGAATGCGGATGGTTGCCCATGTTGCCTAAAATTTGGCCATTTCAAGCTTGGGCTAGGTGGGTGGCTTCTCCCCATCACCTAACCAAATGGGCATGCATGGCGTGGGAGGCTAAGCAACGTGGGTGACACGCTTGCGTTGCCTAACTATATTAAATAAATAATTAATTATTAATAAATTTGGGTGATCTGGATGACAACACTATCGCCTTGGCGACAGTATTATATACTAGGCAATGCGAGCACTGATCCCCTAACATGTAGTATGTTGTCACCTGAGTGATGAATACCAAAATCCAGGTGACATGTACTTGTCGCCCGGGCAACAAGTCATTCTAAGCTTGGGCAATAGTTTTGTAGCCAGGGCAACAGGTATTTGTTGCCTGGATTCTAGGTTTCATCTTCAATATCGTTCAAAACCCCTTTTC
Organism: Citrus glauca; assembly: GCA_029633175.1. Classification (NCBI taxonomy): domain Eukaryota; kingdom Viridiplantae; phylum Streptophyta; class Magnoliopsida; order Sapindales; family Rutaceae; genus Citrus; species Citrus glauca. Next base: position 26,580,153 of record JAQOOD010000002.1, read on the forward strand.
GTCAGATTTTGTTTAAATTTTACTAATTTATAAATCTATGACCTCACATTAACCATTTAATGTACCCACATTGTAATAAAATGAGCAACTACTTTTTTGTATGAAACCTAATAAAAAATAAAAGATAAAGATTGAAGAAATACTAACCTTAACTTCTTATTATTTTTTAGTTTGTTGCTTGATTTTGTCTTCAATACTTGGATAAATATATTAGTTTGAAGAATGTGAGATAGGTAGAAGGGAGGTTGAGTGGTAGTTGGATAATGTGGGAGATGTGAAATGAGGAGTGTTTTGGTAGTGTGTGGAGATATTTGGCTATTGCTTGGGAGTTGGGGGTTTATTTGTTTAGTTTTAAGGGTATTTTGGTCTAAGAATCTTGTAAATTGTTGCTATCCTAAGAAAAACTGAAGTTATGTCTTTTTTTATTTTAAAAGTTGGAAAAATGGTCAAATGGTTAAATTTCCCATTTATCTTTACCGATTCATAAATCATAGTACAAAATTTAACCAAAAAAAAAGAAACTTAAAATATTTAACCATTTTTACAGCCTCAAATTCAAATAAGCTCGACATTCACAATTGTTTTGCTGCTCATCTTTCATTACAATCAAAAGCTGGGACACAAGTAATCCGCATCCAAAAATCTTATAAGCAATCTTAGTCATTATCCATCTCAAGCTCCCCACACAATCAACTACTTTTGCATTAAAACAACACAGTTTAAGTCAATGAAGCAAATCCTATATAACCAGTTCGGTAACCATGAACAGCATACAAATCAAAGGAACCAATCTCCCTCTTTCTGTTCTTTATCCTTTTAATCTATTATCGTAATCTTTGTTTCTTATTAATTTATAGGGTATCCAACTGAAAATCCTCACGCCAATAAGGGAAAGAAGAAGTAGTGCTTGCCTCAAACTAAGAAGAAAGGAGACCACGGCTTCATTTAAAGATGATAAGAAAGTGATCAACAATAATTCTGCAATAGATACAAATGAACATTGTTAGACTAATGGACATCTATTTTTTGCACTATGAAATTTATTGATATTCATTCATCCAAGAATTGCTAGCTGACCTTGTAATTTTTTTTTTTCACTACACACACACAAACTCTGATAATGTAATTTGTGTAAATTGTGCAACCTCTTTCCTCTTTGCTGCTGTTGGCTCTATGAAGCTTGCTTCTAAAAGATGATCCTGAATATATAGCTTGATGTTTTCCTCCGTGTTTTATTTGATCATATATTGCGTGTAAAACTTTCTATCAAAACAGCATTCAACATTTTCCTATGTGTTTATTTATTTATTTTTTTAATGTCTAAATTCATAATGTTTATAATCAAAGCTAGGTTTTTCTCTTGTTGACCCACTCCTGTCAGAATGTGTACAATAATGACCTACTAAAGACATAGCAAATGCAATATTAAACGGCGAGATTTTAAAGACTTACAACTTGAATTTAAAATTGTAAGAAAATCTAACTTTAGTAATCAATAAAAAAATGAAAATAAAATTTTCAGTTTAAGTTCTTTTTCTTTATTTATGATTTGTGTGAAGGTGGCACATCATCTTCGCACTAAATGACAAGTTTGATGGGCCTCAACTAATTTTTTAAGGATTCTCAAACTAATAATTGAACCTAATGAACCCAAAATTTATAGGTAGGATAAAATTGTATTAAACCTATAAAATATTCATGAATTTTCTAATTATAATGTCTTTCTTACTTTTTCTTTTAGATTTTTTTAGAAATTAAATAATAAAAAAAGTTTGAAGAGAAGAATATAGATATTAAGACTGAAAGAGTGAGAAAATTTTTAGAAACTGAAAAATTCATAAATGAAAAGAGTGTTCGTTAAAAAAGGGTATTTTTGGTATTAAATGAAATATAATTGAAAAATGGGTTTTAGTAAGATTCTGGAGGGGTGTTAATAGTCCGACTCTTAAAACAATTAGATATGAGTCCCTATTAACACCTCTTACATAAATGAGATTAATGTTACTTTAGTCCTTGTAGTTTGAGTCAATTAACTATATAGTCTATATATTTTAAAAAAGTGCTCAAACGGTTCATATTATATGTGAGTATCTTTTAATACCTACTTAATTATCACATGTTGCATGTATAGATTTGCTTGAATTTTAAATTATATATGACATAATTACTTTTTTATCTTAAGAAAATAGATCCAACAACTACAAAAATAAATAAGGGTGATTTGAATTGTTTTTACAAATACAAAGACCACAACTAAAAAAGCATTTAGTTGTGAAATTAAAAGACTAATAGATCATGGTTCCTAAGAAAGGGTGGGATATTTTCACCCTACAATTTGTGTAAATCTATCCTATTTTTAAAAATTATTTACAAAAATATCACATTTTTAATAATTTAAAATAAAGAATAAGCTTATACAATTAGTTACATCATTTTCTTTACTTAAGTTTGTTTACCATAGTTGATCACTAATACTATTTTAACATAATTTTAATTTGACTATTTTTATAACATAAAATAACTAAATTGTCCAAAACATTTGCTTTTGTACCTATAATTTCAAATAATTAAAGAGGTATTTAATTGGTTAGTTGTTCAAATTTCTTCTTCATTTGAAATTATTACAAATAATGTAAATTTTTTATAATTATGTTTTTGGAGTGGGATAGGTTTACATAACTAGAGGGATGGAACATTATCACCCTCTAAGAAAATCTAACTTTAGTAATGATCAAAAAAATGAGAATAAAATTTTCAGTTTAAGTTCTTTTTCTTTTTTTAGGATTTGTCTGAAAGTGGCACATCATCTTCGCACTAAATGACAAGTTTGACAGGCCTCATGGTGAGGCTCACAAATTTAGTAAATATTTTTAAATGATATGGGTCTTGGATATTTTAATTTGTGGGTCTGTTAGCAAGACTTAAATAGTTTGACCTTCTATCACAACATATTGTAGTGTGTCAGCCGCACACAAGTGCTTCACTTATTTGAGATAAGAAAAGTCTCAAGTCTGTGAAAAATACAGGCCCCATTTGGGATTGAGGTTAAAACTCAATACGTTGTTTATTTCATAATTATTGATAGAGAAAACATTTGGTAAATTTGATAAAAGTAGCTTATTTTATAATTTTTTCATTTTGACAACACTTTTTAAAAGTAAGTGGGAGGTTGCTTTTTATAAGCAACTTATTAAATAAGTCACCACATTTTTTTAAAATTCCTATTATAACTTAGTATTTTACAAAAAGACAATTATATCTTACTTTTCCATAAATCCTAATATATAACCATTTTGGTATCATATTACCGCCACAATTAAATTACTATTACAACTACTGTGTGTTCTCTCCATTATTAATTTAATGTGAATGTAATACATATTTTTTTTAATATAAGTATGAATTTTATTCATATTTATGTAACATATTATGAAGCTCATTAGATTTTACTTAATTGAGTCTTTTTTCCCACATTATGTAATTTTTCATACTTAAAGAAAAAATGAGAAAAAAGACATGTCTAAACAATTTATTAAACATACTCTAAAAATAAAAGGTAATTTAAACTTATATATATTTTGGTCATTATATAATAAAATAGTACTTTTGTAATAAAGTTTACTAAACACATATGCTCTACTTTTCAAACTTACAATGACCACAACAACACACTTTATCAAACACTAAACCGCTAATTTAATAAGTTGTTTATATCATCCGCATAGCAAAAGTAACTCATTTAATCAACCACCACAATCCCAACCTGATGAAGAGTAGGAATCCATATTATACTAGGATTAGTTTCGTTATTAACTAAAGTTTAAGAATTTTTAATTCCTTTCTAATTTAGAATTTTGTTTCCCTTTCAATTTAGGATTTTGTTTTTACTTCATTAATTAGGATAATTACTACTATTATAAATGGCTCCCTCTCGTAGCCTTTGAAGGTAGAATTTTGAGTTCAATAATATTTCAATTTTCAAATCTCTTTGTAATTATTTGAACAGTTAATTCTCGGTATTATGTGGGATCAACGAGTCTTAATCCCTAAATTTGTGGTATTCTTTTGAATCAATGTGAATTTAGTTATTCTTTTGTTCCAGTATTCTCTAGAATCAACGGAATATTTTAAACATTAAACTTCCGCTGCATCAGTTTGGTATCAGAGCCAAAACCTAGTATCACCAATCTAACTCCATCTACCACTAAACCTTTCCTATTTTCCTTCTTTGTTTTTTTCCGTTTAGTTAAAAAAAAACCGAAACAGAGCAAAAACAAAACCTTCAGCCCGCGACCACTGTCCAAGGCTGCCGGCTCTCGTTTTTCGTCACCGATCCGGACGCAACTACCACTAAATGGATCATAAATCGCCGGCCATCAAACCCCAACCATCTTCCACCTTCCGTTAGCCACATATTGCCGGAAGACAAAGCCAAAACAGCCGTGATCGCCGCCACCTCCGTTCACCACTTTTCGGCGTGATTTGGCGAGAGGCACCACCATCAGTCCATGCTTCTATATCAACTGAATCTTTCCTACCATTCCTCACCACCGATTGATGCTTAAAACCACCGAAAACCGAAGCCCTCCAAAATCGCTGCCTTTATCTACAATTTCCAGCCAAAACACCACTTTTTCAGACAAACCACCACCACCATCATACTTACCAACCTAAAATCTTTCAGATCTACCCATCCTTACTCGATTTCCGACCACCGTCATCGGAAATTTAAAACTTTTGCTTAATTATAGTTTTGACCAAAAATTTTATTTACTTTCAGTTTAGCTCCATCACCTTTTTAAACTAGAATTTGAAAAAATGCCTCCAAGAAAAGCTCGTGATGCTCATATTGCAACTTACAATCAAGAAGGTGTTTTTAAAGATGAAACCCTAGCTAGTATAACAGCCAGAATTGATATGTTAGCTGTATAAATGGTACGAATGATAGAGTTACTAGACGAACGCCATCGTACTCCAAAACGTGAAGACAAATAAAGTGAAAGCTTTGCTAACCCATTCTTTGGGCATCGACCTAAAACTGAGTCTACTGATGACAGAAGATGAGAGTCTGGGTTGAGAATTGACATTCCCGAATTTCAAGAAAGTGGTCGACCTGAAGAATTATTGGATTGGATTGACGCCATTGAAGAATTTTTCGAATACAAAGAAGTTCCTGAAAATAAACTAGTTTCGCTTGTTGTAACTCGATTTCATGGAAGAGCAGCAGCTTGGTGGCATCAAACTAAGCTCACAAGGATTAGGCAAGGGAAAAAGAAGATTGATTCTTGGGAAAAGTTCAAGAAGCACTTGCGTGGAGCATTCTTGCCTCATAATTACGCCAAACTATTGTACCAACAACTACAGAATTTAAGGCAAGGTAATCGATCAGTGGATGATTACACTACAAAATTCCATTGGTTGGTGGCATGCAATGACTTGACAAAGATAGAAGAACAATATGTTTCTCGCTACATTGGAGGCCTACGATCTCAATTTCAAGACCAATTAAATTTACTTGACCTACACTCTCTTTCAGAGGCACACTAACAAGCCTTGCAGTTAGAGAAGCAATTTAGTCGACGTACTAATGACTCAAGCTTTCGGGTTGCTCGAAGTGTTGTTCGTGATAATTCAAACCCAACTTCCTAATTTCTTAATTTCACTCCTCTAAATCCTCCAAATAAAACTAGTAAGCCTAGTGAAATCTGTCAAAGCAGCAAAACATAATCCTCACGTTCAGGATTATGCTGTTTTAATTGCAGAGGAAATGGACACCGAATGACAGAATGTATAAAGGGAGGAAAATATGGTAAAGGCTTCTTTGTAGGCATAGAGGAAAACGAAGACTATCAGGAGGAAGAAACTGAAGAGTTTGCTGTAGAGCCAACTTGTGATAGTAGTGGTAGCGCTCAATCTGTTGAAGAACATGGTGATAGCGGACCAATGTTGATTGTGAACTATGCATTCTTCACTCTTAAAGGTCAAGAAAAAGACAAGTGGTTACGACAAAATATCTTTCAGACTACTTGCACAATTGGAGATAAAGTATGTCGTATGGTCATAGACTCCGGGCAGTTGTGAGAATGTCATTTCGGAAGAAGCCATAAGAAAGCTAAATTTAAAGACAGAACCTCATCAAACTCTATACAAGCTCACAAGGCTGAAGAAGGAAAATCAAGTGACAGTATCGAAACGTTGCTTAGTTTTCTTATCCATTGGTTTAATTTATAAAGACAAAATTTGGTGTGATTTGTGGCTATGGATGCTTGTCATCTATTACTGGGTAGACCTTGGCAATATGATCGAAACGTAGTGTATGATGGAAAGAGAAACACCTACAATTTTATAGTTAACAACACCAAGATCGTTCTCTTACCTAACAAGGAGTTTACTCTCCAGTAAGACTTGGGTAATTATTTATTAGGCAAGAAGCAATTTATAGATGTTGTAGTAGAGACAAAGAGAGTCTACATTTTATTGGGAAAAGAGAGTAATGGTGATTCGAATATTCCTAAAGCCGTGACACCTATTTTGGAGGAATTTTAAGATTTGTTCCCCAATGAGCTACCACAGGGTTTACCACCTCTTTGGGATAAACAACACCAAATTGATTTGGTACCTGGTTGTACATAACCAAATCGACCTCATTATCGTATGAGTCATGCAGAACATGAGGAATTAAGGCTCCAAGTGGAAGATTTACTAGAAAAGTGATTTATCCGTGAAAGTCTTAGTCCATGTGTAATCCCTACTTTATTGACTCCGAAGAAAGATGGTTCTTGGAGGATATGTGTGGATAGTCGAGCTATCAATAAAATTACAGTCCGATATTGTTTTCCAATCCCTCGATTATATGACTTGTTAGATCAACTCAGTGGAGCAACAATTTTTACCAAACTTGATTTGAAAAGTAGCTATCATCAAATTCGAATATGCTCTGGAGATGAATGGAAAACAACTTTTAAAATTCGCGAAGGGTTATATGAGTGGTTGGTAATGCCGTTTGGCTTATCCAATGCTCCGAGTACTTTTATGCGAGTCATGAATCAAGTTCTTCGCCCTTTTATTGGAAAATTTGTGGTTGTTTACTTCGATGATATACTTATATATAGCACCAGTCATGAGTTACATCTACAACATTTGAGAGAAGTGCTTTCAACCTTAAGAGCAATAAATTTATACACAATAGTAAACAAGTGTATTTTCTTGACAGAGAAAGTATTATTTTTGGGATATGTGGTATCGAAGGATGGTATATCTATTGACCAATCAAAAGTGGATGCTATTCGAGATTGGCCTCCGCCAACTACTTTATCCGCCGCTAGAAGTTTCCATAGATTGGCCTCTTTTTACAGGAGATTCATTCCTCATTTCAGTACTATTATGGCACCGATCACGGATTGCATGAAAGGAGGACAATTCTCTTGGACAGAGGCAACTACTAAGGCATTCAAAATTATCAAAGAAAAGTTGATTACTACCCCAGTACATGCTCTACTAGATTTTTCGCTCACTTTTGAGGTACATTGTGATGCTTCTAAGGTCAGCATTGAAGCTGTTCTTAGCCAACAACGTAACCCTATAGCTTATTTCAGTGAGAAGATGAATGGAGCAAAGGCACACTACAACACTTATGACGTGGAATTTTACGCAGTAGTCCAAGCGTTAAAACGTTGGCGACATTATCTAATTCATAAAGACTTTGTTTTATACACTGACTATGCTGAGTTGAAATACCTTAATAGTCAAGACAAGCTCTCTCACAGACATGCCACGTGGATAGCATTCCTTCAACAATTTACTTTTGTGGTGAAGCATACCTCTGGTGAATCCAACCGGGCAGCAGATGCACTTAGTCGTTGAACTTCTTTATTGACACAGATGCATAATCAAGTTCTCGAATTTGGCACATTTCGAGAGTTATATGCTTCTGATCCTTACTTTGCTCCTATATTAGAAGACGTTTTTGCGGGGTTTCGCTCAGATTATCATTTACATGACAAATTCCTATTCAAGACTAATAAGTTATGTGTTCCTAAATCAAGTTTGAGATTGAAAATCATTGCAGAGTTACATAACGAAGGGCACATGGGTCGTGACAAAACTCTGGCTTTAATAGCCAACACTTATTTTTGGCCTACTATGAGGTGTGAAGTCTATCACTATGTCGAGACTTGTCGCATTTTTGAAGTTTCCAAGGGAGTAACAACTAATGCTGGGTTATATATGCCACTGTCGATTCCAACACAACCTTGGGCTGACATCAGTATGGATTTTTTTTTTGGGATTACCCCGCATTCAGGGGGGTATAGATTCAATATTTGTTATTGTTGATCGATTCTCGAAAATGTCTCACTTCATTGCTTGCAAAAAGACTACAAACGCTTTGACTGTTGCTCATTTATTCTTTAAAAAAGTCTATAGATTGCATGGTTTACCGAGTTCTATAGTATCTGACTGGGATACACGATTTCTTAGTCATTTTTGGAAGACATTATGAAAGTTGACTGACACTCGCCTGAATTTCAGTAGTGCTTACCACCCACAAACAAATGGTCAAACTGAAGTTGTCAATCGCTCTTTAGGAAACCATCTATGTAGTCTAGTTGGCGATAACCTAAAGATGTGGGGTCAAAAGTTATATTAAGTCGAGTTTGCTTATAACCGTACAGTTAAGCGCAATATGGGTTTAAGCCATTTTTAGGTGAATTACGGATATAATCCATGAGCTCCTATCGACTTGGCTCTAATTCCAGATTTAGTTCACAAAAGTAGTAAAGCAGAAGACTTTATTGAGCAGCTTAAGAAAATTCATGAAATTAAGCAAGAGTCTTTGAACCAGACAGCCAAAGGTTATAAAATTATGGCAGACAAAAAACGTCGAGCTTTGGAATTTCAAGGGGGAGATCTTGTTTGGGCTGTCCTAACTAAAGATAGATTCTCAGTTGGTGAGTACAGCAAGCTTTCTGCCTGGAAAATTGGCCCTTTGGAGATTATAGAGAAGATAAATCCTAATGCCTACAGATTAAAGCTTCCTAGTCATATCTGCGTCGCAGATGTATTTAATGTCAAGCATCTTATTCCTTACAGAGGTGATCATGATGAAGACGTTGTTGCTGACACTGCGAATTCGAGGGGGAATGATGAAGAGTAGGAATCCATATTATACTAGGATTAGTTTCCTTATTGACTAAAGTTTAAGACTTTTTAATTCCTTTCTAATTTAGAATTTTGTTTCCCTTTCAATTTAGGATTTTGTTTTTATTTCATTAATTAGGATAATTACTACTACTATAAATAACTCACTCTTGTAGCCTTTGAAGGTGGAATTTTGAGTTCAATAATATTTCAATTTTCAAATCTTTTTGTGATTATTTGAACAGTTAATTCTCGGTATTCTGTGGGATCAATGAGTCTTAATCCTTAAATTCGCGGTATTTTTTTGAATCAACATGAGTTTAGTTGTTCTTTTGTTACAGTATTCTCTAGAATCAACGGAATATTTTGAATATTAAACTTCCGCTACATCACAACCTAACCCATAGACTAGTTTATCAAGCTTATAAATCACATTTAATTTATCAATAATTTAAGGGATTCTAATATTTGACTCCCAACTTGAATCGATTAAGGATTTTATGACTTATAAATTTACTTAACCACCAATCAATGAATAAAAACATATAAATTGAGAATCAAATTAAAACTTGAATATCGGGATACCTACCAATACCATTGCTCTTAATTTATTGCCATAGAAGCGAACTGTCATCATCTTGATATTTTGGAGAGGAATCAACGGCTCACTTGAAACAAGTTGTATACGAAGGTGCAGCTTGCAGAGATGGAAAATGTTCACACAAAGCAATATGGTCATTTGGACACCAAAAAGTAACATTAATTGTGGTTCATAAGTTTGAAAATTCTTGATGGCTTACCCAGACCACCAACTCCTTAAAACTAATGTAAATGGAGATAAGAAAGTACTATTATATTTCATCATATCCTTTTCAATAAATAATCCTCTATAATTTCGCTCAGTACGAAAAAAAATGGGCTCTAAGTTTTCCTTGTTTTCGGTCTTTTAATGGCTATTGTGTTCGTTCTTATCGCTTCAGGGGTGGTGGCTAGAGGCCTGGCTGAGAGTTCCGCTTACAACCAAAATGCTGAGCTTGAAAAAATAGGTTCCAGTACTTGCTATATATCTTTTTAATTTAGATTAGCAGTAATGATGAGCATTCAATAATTAGATCAATTTTGTTTTCATATATATTCCAACGTATATAGCAATATTATGTGCTTTAAGTTGGATTTTATTAAAACAAAATTTTAAATCAGGACAGAAGAATCGTTGTCCATAATAATATTTTAATTACTGATATAATAACTAATACACCAAAAATGACATGATGCTATTTACATGATGCCAAGTACAGTGAAAACCTTCCTTCGACTTATGGGGTACTGCCATGCCCTGGAGGTATGGCCGTGGCTGCTGCAACAGCCCCAACGTTTGATGTGGTGGTGGTTGAAGGACAACATTTGTCCATGAGGTTCTTAAAAACGCAACTTTTATGCAGTAAAATTATAAATGATAGTGGAAACTTTAGAAATCTCGGATCGAATTCATTCAAAAACAAAAATCAAGAGAAAAGATTAAAGTTTATTTACTTCATTTGTAGTTTCAGAAACAATTTCATGAGGTAGGAGAAAATGACTGAAAACAACAAGGTATGAGCACTGTCCAGGAAATAGACCACTGCAAGAACAGCTTTTGTTTTTGCACGTTTGAGATCCTTAAAGCACCCCAATTGTAATACCTCTAATCAGTCCATACTTAGAAATGTTCTAGGAGTTCATAGGATTTGGAATCATCAAATTTCGTTTAGAAATGAGAGAGATAATGAAGAAACATGAATGCTAGTTTATAATCATTCATTCCACCAAATAAAGCCACCGTTATCTTTTAAATAATAACACCAAATATTATCATGAGCTAGACCCACCCACTAAGCCATTCTTTATTGAATGTGATTTTTTTACTCCAATAATTTATTTAATCAAATTAAATTTAAATAAATAAATAGCCAAACTAATTAATTTTGTCTTTAATTAATTAAGCCCATTTTGATTGAATCAAATAGTTAATTGTGGGTTTCTTTTGTGACATGTTCTTATGGCTTTTCCTAATCCATATTTATGGCTTTTCCTAATCCATATTAGGTCCAATAAAAGCCCAAAATTGATCTAGAAGTCCATAATCATTTATCAACCAAAACATGTCTAATATGGTCATTTTACTTGCTCGATCTTGTACATAATATTTAATTGAGGATTTATGAAATTTATTTTGTTCCTTAAACTATTTAAGGAACATTTAAATTTCAATCTCAAATCATAGTTTAGATATATATATATATATATATATATATTTTTCTTAATGAATTATAATATAATGATGCGTTTACTTAATGGAATGAGAATGGGGTGAAATGTGAATGAGCTAGAAATGAGAATGAGAATGGGCATGAGCTGGAATGGGTATGAGGAATATGAATAAAATTCTAATGTTTACTTAACAAAAATAAATGAGAATGAGAATGTGTTGGGATTCCATTGATGTGTTTACTTGGCAAAATAAATGAGAATGAGGAATGAGAATAAGAATTAATTTACCATATCCATAGTATTAAATAATGTAATTTTCATTAACTAAATACATGTATAAATATTATTATAAAAATGATATTAATTAAAAAATAAAATTAATAATAATAATAATAAATGTTAATAATGTTAATATTAATAAAAATAATAATAACAATAATTAATAATAACTAAAATAATAAAGTTATTAATAATAATAATGACATTTAAAATAATAAAATTAATTGTGATTTGAACGAGGGCAATTCGGAAAATATGAAAAAATTAGAGAGATACAAAAGTAAACATGAGTTTCATTCTCATTTCGTTATTCTCATTCCCAGCCCCCCATGGGAATGAGATTCTTATTCCTTACTCCCAAATTTTGTGAGATCTACATAATTTATTCTCATTCCCAAATTATATTTTGCCAATCAAACATGGGTTTCATTTTCATTCCTTCATTCTCATTCCCTAAACCCTCAAATAAACACACCATAAATACCGATTTTTCTAAAATTAGGAAATTTAACTTCTCATTTTCTAGTAACTCTTTTTTTCATTTCTATTAGGTGTGTAACATTTTAGGTTCTTTAATAGAAGGTAGTAGAACTATTTTAATGATAACTATTTATTCATTGAATGATGGTAAACTCTTTAGTCATTAATTAGAACTTTTCTAATGACCTTAAGATGTACTGTTAATATACTTTACTAGTAATGATTTTAAGGTTTCTACAAGTTGTAAGTGACACCTAGCAGTATTTCACAACCAACCAAATAACAAGAATTGCTAGATCTATGAAACATATTCCATTATTTCTCTATGTCCTGGTCTCTTCATCATCCATGTCTAGAGAAAAGCACAACTTATGGCTTAGTTTGTTAAACATTTACGCTTTATCTCAAAAATAAATCTAAATGAACTTGGTATGAAAAATATAATTTGAACTCCTTCAAATATATTTCACCTTGGCCAAGGATTTCTTATACATTTCATATTATCTTACAGGGACATCCTTTTTGTATATTACAAAGTGATGAATTCCATTTTGGCCATACACTTGTCTCCATACATAGCGAATCGTGACAACTATTGGTAGATCTCTTCATTGATTAGGAATCAATCCTTATACTTTTCACATATTAGAGGTGTCTATGTACAAGACATCTGTGATGCCTCATGTATAAAGACCATTATTAAACACAGTATCTATCACAATGTATAATAAGCCATTAACACTCAAAACCATATGGGTTATTATATTTGGTCAAGTTCAGTAAACTCATTCTCGTAATAAGTACCTATATGCTTGACTTGATATCTCATCTTAATGATATGAAACTCACCATCTATTTTAGTATCACATACTATAAATGAGTCATAACACATACTAGTGTTTATAGGAATTTATGATGTCCAATCATAAATCCACCACTAGGAACTATTTTAGAAGTATAGTGCAAATGATACACTTTTCATATTCTTAACAAACTTGAGAATGTGTTCCTTGACTATTTTACTTCTTGGACTATATTCATTAAATTAATTTATGAATTTTGATAATTTTACTATTTTATAAATATCAAAATGCTATTCAAATACAATAATTCCCTAAAAATAAACACCATTCGATTGACCTTTAAGGCATATTACTAACGGTGGTTTTAAGTGAAGAGGTTGCAAGTGCTACTAGAGGTTGTTGTTAATGCAAAGATATTTGTTTCACTAAATAAATGTTGCTTAAATTTATGCGTTATAAAGTACCTACTTAGTAATGCTACATAACAAGTATACATGAATGGATTTTAGAATTTTAATTATAGATATGCAGTTAGAAAAAAGTTTTAATCAATTATATCGTCTATAGATATTCGATATTAGAGAAATCAACTCCGCTCCGACATAATTTAATCGATGAACCAAATAAATCACGGACTCTCATAACTTAATTTTTTTAAGGTTTGGAGGATCCAAAGTGACGTGTGACAATTATAGTATTTTGCCTTCAAAATTTATTTATTTTTATTCTTCTCATGACATGTCATTATTTCTCTAATTTACCTTCAAAAAAACCTCTTTCACCACCGGCGACACTCTCAACTAGCCTAATTAAACACATGGCAGAACGAAGTATTTTTTCCTTAACCTTTAGAGGCATGAATGGCCAGGGCTACTGCAAATAGAAAATATATTTCATGATCAAACAACATGTAAAATTTGGGGTTTATGGAAAGAAAAACTTCAAATAACTATGTTGTTAGATTTCAGTATAATCATATATAATATTTTGACCTTTTTTTCCTCGATAATACTAGAAAAGGATGTTCAAATCCAATGGATTTTATTAAATTTAGGTCCAATAAATCAAATATTGGATTTTATATTTTGGATACAATCCGATACAATTACTAATTGCAATCCAATATAATCCAACCCAATAAAAATTTGAATCCAATTTAATCTAATTTGATCAATCTAATTAAAATAAAAATTTATAAATAAAATTTTTCGATTGCTTTCTAGATTTCTAAATACCGACAATTGAACAAAAAAATTATTTCTTTAATATTTCATGATTCATGCGTTTTATTATTATATAGTCAACAAAAAAATAAATTGAAATTTGAATATTTAAAGCAAACGCTGGCTGTGGGTTATAATTTGTACTCTATATTATTATCACTATTTATTTATAATCATACAAAATTAGATTTTTTAAAAAGAAAATTAGATTCTTTTTAGCAAATTAAATGTAAAAGTGACATGTAGCTTTCTTAAATAAATAAATAAATAAATAAATAAATAAAATAAGGATTAATTGATTGGATTGATTTGTATTGGATTTTAATGCATAGATCCATAAACAATTTCAATAACATTGGATATTCCATTTTACAATTTAATCCAATCCAGTTAAAAAGTCAATTTGACGAAAATTCGATTGCTTTATATTGTATCAATTGGTTTGATCGAATTGGGCTAGATCTTCAACACACTTAATAACATATCTGCATTCACAAATTCTTGAAATATTTTTTTTCCCTCTTTCACATATTACTTGTTGGTTAAAAAATATTTTGCAGCAGAAATCATTGAATCACAACTGTTACAAAATATGTAAAATTATTGTACACTAGGTATCGTACAGTTACTCTTTTGGAGTAGTAATTCAAGCACCCAAGACATAAATTAGTCACCAGCAATTTAATAGATCACAATTTGTCGGCAACAATCTTCCTTGGTTGTGATTCAAGTTCGAACTAGTCACCAACAATTTAATAGATCATAAGCCTAAATGAATTCTAAATCTCCTCCACAAGAAGACTGGAACCAACCTCCATAATTGTATGTTATCTAAAATAGTATAAATATATTTCGCATCCATCGAGACCTCAAATAGTATAAAAATTGCAATCATGAAACTATAATTAACTGAAGATTATAATTGAAGTAAAATTAATACTTATGAGATTTAATAAGTTTGGCAGCCTTTCCAAAGTTTAACAAAATCTCATTGTGATCTAGTTCAATTTAATTAAATTAAATTTGACACGACCCACCCCAACCTACACGTCGGATTTGAGGCGAATCGTGCGGACTAATAATTAAAACTTGTGGCATAAATTTAATTAATGAAAATAATATGGCATTTCCTATAAACACATAACAATCTCTGTGCCTTTTCTAAAACCATATTGAATTCAAAATTTGCATAGGTCATGTCTCATTGTACATACAGACAATAGAAATATATTTACATATAAAACATAAGCAACATAAACGTGATCAAAATGCAAGACATGCAATAATGTGTCTCGTGGCCCAACCTCAATTAATTAGAATTGATATGTACGAAATCCTGTGGAATCTTGGGAGGAAATAGGTAAATAGGAAAAGAGTGAGCTTGTGGCTCAGTGAGTAGATGTAATTATATATATTAACAACAACGACAACAACAACAACAATAATAATAATAATATAGTGTTTATGCGACATAACTCCACATTGAATATCATACATCAGCAAACATGGAATTCATACATACATACATCACAATTTGTACCAAATAGTATCTAGAGGAAATAACTCTCAATACTCGTCGGGTTCATCGTCAAACGAGTAGAGCGGGGGAAAAACCTCTCAATACCTGGCGGAATTTAGCTACATCGCATGGGTAGAGTAACCTTAAAAGATAATTAATATAGATTAAATAGCTGAAGGAAAATATTATTTCTTCTTCACACCTTTTCTCTACATGATCCTATATAATTTATACAAAGATAAAGAGATATTTTAGGACTATGTTATGGCTTGACATAGGAGAGTTTCCTATTATATCCATGAAGATTGTGATTTGAGAAAGTTTAGGCTAAAATAATACTAGCTGTTGTTGTCAAGTCTTGAACTTGGTAAGCCTTTAGCTGGAAAATTTATTGCTCCCTTTTGTAGAGTTCATGATTGCCTTGCTGTCATTGTCTTGATTGTGGTTGATTTGAAATTGATTCTTATCAAACCTAACTCTCAATACGCATGCACAGAGTTTACGGGGAAGGGTACATATATGGAGACTGACAATCATATCTCATGACTCAATCAAACATACAATATTCTTACATGTAATCATAGCATGATATTAAATCATATTATCAAATATAAATGCTTCACAGAATACATAATAGTAATAATATCCACTCACATATCATGTTTCACTTCAGGGTTCATTGCGGTTGTTGTGGGTCTCTAGACTCTCAAGTTCCTCCTAAAATGCAGGGTTCGAAAATTAACTATTAGAACTGATATAAAAACTTATACGTATCATGCAGACTGTAACATAATTGCTCAAATTTCATAAATTTATTACTCACTGATCCAATGGATAATTACTCACTGATCTAATGGATATAATTCTAACTATCCAATTATATTTTCTGTATCTTTTCTTTTCAATTTCTCTCTTCCCCACTCTCGGCTTCTTCATTTTCCTCTTTTCTTTTCTTTTCTTCTTTTCTTTTTCTTTTTCTTCTTTTTTTTCTTGGTTTCTCTTCTTTTCTTCTCTCGGTCTTGCTTTCACTTCGAAAATGGAAGCACAAATGAGAGCTACTTTCAATTATTTCAAATTATATATACATGGCCACTGACTCGCGAGTGAAGCATGCAGGTGAAATATCCACATCTTGCAAGCAAGGAGTGAAGCTGGCATGTGGAGAAGTGGTGAAGCAGGCAACTGACTGTTGCTTTTGAAATCACCCATGTTTGGCTTTTTTTTTTTCCCCAAGCGGTGCATGACAAAATTAGTAAATTCATACATGATTAAAATAAATTATTCAACTTTATTTAGTGAAAAGATAACTTGTAATTATATTTTTTGTAAATCTACATGATGATTATATAAATAAATATAGTATGATTAAATGAACTTTTTTCAAATTATTAATACACCCAAGACATGCAATGCAAGAAAATATGGTTTATGTTACCCTCATGTGACCACAAAGGCGGCCTTTGCATATGTAGCTAACTTTGTGAACATTAGTAGCTCCCTTTCTGTGATGGCAAGACTGTCGTCACATTTGTTACTAAATTTGTGTCATTAAAAAGTCATTTACTATTTTGGTATTTATGTTTACTTAAAAACTAAACCCTAAATTATTTTCCCCAAAAAGAAAACTTAGTCGATCAGTCTCAATCTCGCTTGGCTTGTGCTTGGCATCCAAAACCTTAGCTGGTCATCAGAAAATAGTGTAAAACGCAGCGATCTTCTTCTTTTTCTCTTTCTCAACTTTTCAGGTAAGCTTGTGATTACAGATATTGATCTTGAGTTTACAATTTTTATTGTAGCCTTTCTTGTGAAGTTCTGTCGGAAAAAATGTTTGTTCCTGCATATTGAAGCTCCTGTCATCCTGTTCCATTGGTGAGTTTGCTTACTCAAATTAAGATTGATTAGCTTTCATTTCAAATTTTATCAACTGAATATAGTTTTCATTTTAATGTTTAACAGTTAACATACAAATTAATTCAAAAGAAAAGCCAAACTTGTTTAAATTTACTTTAATTCTAATGTTTACAAGTAATTTAGCTTTGGGTCTTAGTAGGGATGACAATTTTTCATTTTGGGATGGAATCTTGTGGGATCCTATTCCCTCTGGAACAAGATTATGACATATTTTTGTGCCAAAAGAATAAGGGACAAAAGTGAGACATGTTTTTTTTTTATTTCACTTACATAAACATGACATGACTGGGATTGACAAATCCTCTCACCATCCCATTGCCAACTTTATTGAGTTGGTTTATTATTATATTATTTAATTATTAGATATTTTATCATGACTGAAGTTGGTTATTGTCTAAATCTATAGTTTTTAAAGCGCAAGCCTTAATATTAATATGCAATGGAAGTAAATAGGCAATTAAAAGAATTAGCATGAAATTATATTCAAATGTGCATGTAATAAAAATAAAACTATTATTTGATTATTCTACTTTGTATTTATTCAAGATTTTTGCTATATTGAATTATGATGATCCTTAAAAGAAAAAGTCAGAATTTATTTATTTATATTGCGGATTGTTTAGGATAATGGGATACGACAAAATATTTAATGGGAAGGGACTAGGACAAATTTTTGTCCCAAAAAAATAAAGGGATGGGAATGAGACATCCCTAAGTTTATGTATACAACGGAAAAATCACTACATCTGGCCTGCCAAAACTTACTTGCTACGGGTAATTTTGTGGGTTGTGTGCGGGTTTGGTATTATAAATTGAAACTCGCACTAGTTTGTGGGAGGGTTTGGTATTAGCCAAATATCCGATGGATGCCTACATCTTTTTTTTACTTGAAAAATATTTAAATTTAAAAATATATTCATATAGTTTTTATAATTTTACTTATTATAATTTTTATGGACTATTATTTTTTTAACTTAATGCATAGTTATTTCATTATTATAATTTATTCTTCGGATTAGTATTTAAAAAGTATTTTTCTTTAGAAAATATTAATTTTAATCATTATTGTAGTAATCGTGTTGGATGAATGCTTACGGCGGTGAATGAAATGAAGATCTTCTATTAGAGCTTGTGTTGAATAATAATATGAAATGATAATTGTTATTTTTTAGATAATAATTTGTGACTTTTCTTTTACATTGATTAAATTTGGAATTGAATATATTATGTGAAATTTTAAGTTATTACTAAAAATTTATATATTGAAAATTTATGATTTTAAATATAGAAATCTACAAACAATATACCCAGTGTTATTGTGGATTTGGAAATTATCAAAACCTGGAGCGTGTGGGTTTTCTTAAAAAAATAAAACCCACAGCGAGTTGCAGGTAGGTTTAATAATTTCAATTTTGTATGGTTGTAGATTTAATAATAACAAACTTACTACGATCTGTGTCTATGGTCATCCCCAACTCTTCTTAGTATTTAGTCCAAAGTTATGATTGAACTTGAAATATGACTACTGCCGTAGCTAACAAGTAACAATGTAGCACTGGAAAGTCAAACACGACGCGACACTATGAAAATGTTAGAAAATTCTTGGCACTAAAGCCACCACAAATAGAGATATAAGAAAACACAAATAATTTTCTTTTTCTTCCTAAAAAAACTATGGGCTTTCCGATTTTTCTTCTTTTAGTGGCTGTGATTCTTCCTATCTCTTTAGGGTTCGCAGTTAGAGACCCGACTGAGATTTCCACTAACAAGCAAAATTGTGAGCTTATTAATTAATTAATCCATCTCTAGCATAGCTATCTATATTTTTTAATTAATTATTGATAACTAATTTATTAACCATAGAAGCAAAATTGTGTGTTTCTAAAAAGGAAAAGTTCGATTGATTTTTTTTCTCCTTCTAAAGCGAGGGTACCTGAGTGAGCTAAGAAAAGTCTAAGTCCACAAGGACCACGACAGATGCAAACTGGTCTTTGAATCATATAAACCCTAATGTATTTTGAAACAAGTGTCTTTATCATCCTTGCCAGTTCGATAACATGATTATCCTGAAAGATATTTCAATCAAATTAAATCTTTGAAGCCGTTTGCATCGGCTGTTGCACAGATTTTCGTTCAATAATCCAGGGGACTTTCACCTCATCATGGGTTCAGGTTGTGAAAGATGCATCTAGGTTCTGTTTGATATTAAGATTAGGTAATTGTAGGTTATGTTTGTTTTTCTGTTTGAAATTTAAATGGATTTATCTTTTTGTCTGGGAAATGAATATATTTAAGTTAATCTGTATTTTAAATAGACTTGAATGTCCAAATTTGAATGTTATATTTGTTTTTTTTTTGTCTGAACTTTTGAAAATAAATAACAAGTTGATTTTTTTTCAACATAAAAAATTTGATATGAAGTGATTTTACATTGGACCCATAAAGATTTTATTGTTAAATAAATAATAAACATCTCAAAATATATAATTAATATAATATTTTATTACAATATACATTATGTTCAAATGAATACAACCTTGTTATATTCTAAATTATAGAGTATATTGACCAATTTTTGTTGCACTTTATGATGTTTTATATGAAAAATACCCATAAAAGTTTATAAAAGTAAATAACGTAAACTTGAAGAAAATAAGAAGATAAAAATAAAAATATCTCAAACTATATTTTCACAAGTTATAGAGATGAATAATAATTTTGACTAGTAAGTGTAATTTAGGTAAAGATGAAAATCAAAGATATTTTGGAAAATATGTTGTTATGATGTCACTAGACTTTTTAGATTAAGTAAAAAGTTAAAAAGTTTGACCTAATAGTTTGATAAAAGTAAAAAAATTTGGCCTAGTACTTTGATAACTTCATGACTAAAATTTTTCATTAAGTTAATAAAATAAATAAACTTAATGACATAAGTGGTTCAAATCAATTCAATTAAATCATTCAAGTTAGAAAAACAAATGCTCCTTTAGTTTAAAAGTTATAATATTAAAGTATTTGATAAACAATATCTGCTGTAATATAAAATCTATGTTAATTTGATCAACCACTTTTATAATAAAAAATTTATAATAACTTTATTAATTGTGTCAAAATCATGATTTAAAAGTTACATTTATTATACATTATTAATTTTTATTTTAATTATAATTTTTTTCCTAACAACTTTAGTTTAAAAAGTACAACATATCAATACCAAACCAACCTTAATTTAACAAGGGCAGAAAGGATGGATTAAAAGCTATCTAACATAGGTTATCGGAGACTAATTAACGGCTTGGATTGAATATTGACTTCGAAGTCGTTCCTGATTATAATGAGTTTTTGCCGTAACTAACGGGTAACGAATCATCTGTATGTGTACTAATGATAATGAGTTTTTGTCGTAGCTAACAGGCAACGAGTGGTATCATGGTCCAGCCACCTCTAGCAAAGATTGATACGTTCACATGCGACATGAAAGAAGACTCTTTTTTCGTAATAATCACGTCCGGTGACTCCGGTCAATGCACACACTAGTAAACTACTCTAGAAGGTGGTTGTGTATTTTAACTACAAAATATTGAAATATTGTAATATGTTTAAATATAATAATTTATATTGTAATATTACAATTTATAATTTTTTATTAATATGATCCAAAAATGTTTGTATTATTTATTAGACCTATCAACGTCAATGATATTATTTAAGCATAATTTAGTTACATTTTTATTTTTAATAAATTTATTTCCAATTTTGCATTACAATTATTTAACAATTCTATAATTTAATCAAAATTTAACTAAATATTTTGATTATTAATTAAAGTATAAATATGAAAGCATAAAATAATAAATATTATAATTTAATGTAAAAAAATGAACTATAAATGAATTTTTTTCCTCTCTCGAATATCATAATATATTATTACAAAATTTTCTAAAATTTACTTTTACTTTTTAACGGTTTCTTATTGATATCTATTCAATTTATAAAATCTTAGGTACAAGACCTAGGATAGTATTTTTAAACTTTTTAATAAAATTTGTTTATCAGTCCAGAATAATAGTTCATCATGACAAATATAAGCGTTTTTTCAATAATCAATGATCCAAATATATTTTCTGGTATGTGATCCAAGTATTTGAGGTTAAATTTTAATACACCATTATAATTATGTCTGGTGTGATAGTGTTTTTTTTTTCCTAAGTGAAAAAAAATTATTGTCGCATTTTCTATTTTTGGGAGTTGATGAATAGGTAATAGAACTGGTCAATAATGGCAACGAAGTGGGTCAAAAGTTAAAAAATTGTCGTCAACTACTCGGACCGCTTGCTAGCTCCCTAAACCGTCTATAAATAAAGATAAGCGAACACACTAAGTTTATCATATCCTTCGAAAAATAATCTTATATTGATACAGTAAGAAAAAATGGGCCCTAAAATTTTCCTTGTTTTAGGTCTTTTGGTGGCTATTGTTTTCATATCTTCGGAGGTGGCAGCTAGAGACCTCGCTGAGACTTCCATTGATCACAAGAAAAATGGTAAGGTTAATTAATTATATATTTAGGAGAATCTCTCTGTTGTTTGCATGAATTTTTCTCGTAACAGATAAAACCCTTACAAGTTATTAGCCATGAAAGTGGGTGTCCAAAAGTATACTAAAGGCAGCCCTTTAGAGTTTGAATTGGATACGCGTTTACATGTATAGCCATATAAATTACACTTTGTTGTAAAATTTTAATTTGCAGCTGAGAAGGCCACTGGGAGAAATGGAATAAGCGGTGCTAAGTACGGTGGCTATGGTGATCCTCCTGGCGGCGGCGGCTATGGTGATCCTCCTGGCGGCGGTGGCTATGGTAATCCTCGAGGTGGGGGTGTCTATCGTGACCCTCGTGGTGGGGGCGTCTACCCTCCTGGCGGCCGGTACTGTCCCAACGGTTGCTGAGTACCAGTGGTTACAACGGAAGAGGCTGGAGTTTGTGCTACTCTTTAATTTACTGGAGAGACAAGTGAAGCGAATTGAAGAGTGAAGCCAAGCCTCACAACTGATTGTGCACCATATACATGCTGAAATAAATATGAACTTTATGCCCTTAATCTTGCATTTCCAAATAAACACATATTTTAGGTAATTTCAAAATTTACCATGATCACACATGAATTCGAACTTGGAAGTTTGTTACGGAACTTTAACTGAGTTGCTACAACTTTGATCTAGCTTCTGAATTCTGCTTCCTTTACTTCAACTCAAGCTTCGGCTTTTCTCAACAATTTACTGTGCACACACGAGAGAGAAGAGAGAGGTGCACTGCACTCATGCCAAATATTTGTAAACAGTAAACTTCCAATGTGCTGAAGTTACTTAAATATAATGGTTGAGCAAAAGGACCTCTCATGTGTTAGTATAAAATTATCCATCTCATTATGAATTAAAATAACACAATTAAAGATTATACTTATCCATAGTATAGTATTGTATAGGTTAGTCAAAATCAGATTCATTAACACAATATTTGATCACTTAATAAATGAGTGTCAAAATTGCTCCATAATATTTGACATTAGTTATGTATTAATTTGGTAAAATATAGAAAAAATTTGAGAAAAAATCTAACAATCTCCCACTTGGACGGCTAAAATCACTCTAATGATAAAGTTAAAATAAAATAATATTTTGAAAACTACCGAATTAATCAATATGTGACTATAACTTATTAGTATTAAATATTGTTGAATTATCAAGCGATAATATGTTATTTTATGCTTATGTTATAATTTATATTTGTGTTTATATAATATATTAGGAATTATTAATTATGTTTTAAATATATTTAATTTTGTGTATTTTATGTGTTTATTAGAAAAAATATTAATTTCACGTACTTCGAGGCTCCAAATAGAAAAATGGAGGTGAAATTTGGATTCCGGAGGTTCGAAAACCTTATGATCGATCAAGATCGGCTTAAAATTGGGCTTGTATAACAAAAGTTGACTTTTCCAGTTGACCGAGCACTGATTGGATGATGAAATGAGCTTACAATAGATATGAGTGCATGAGATAGCTGGCAATTTTGACTAAATCTCAACCGTCCATGATTCAATGGCTATGATTGTGCCACGTGGCAATGGTTGGTGAAGCAAGTGGGAGGATCCGAATCCTTGTATTCGGGTCGACCCGATCCGCCCATTAACCCGCCAAATCTCAATCGTTCCTTGGGCAAATCGGACGAGTTAAATGATGCCACGTGTGATGTTGACTTTTGAAGTTTGACCAGCCATTGGATCTTGATCTAAAGGTTGTGAGGAGCACATGCATGAAGCTTATGATGGACCGCAAAGCACTAGATTCGGAATTTATTTTTCTATAAATATAGCCTCATTTTAGGTTTTTAATCATCTCTCTACAACTCTTTTCTTCTCAAATTCTCTCCATCTCCTTGTAATCTTCATTTCTAGGTGTGTTTTTAATATTTTGTATAATTATTTTTATAAATAAAATTAGTTTTATTTCCAATTTTAATTGTTTTTATTACTTTTAATTATAAGTAATTCAATTCTACTCCTTCTTTTTATTTTAATTATGCTTAACTAAATAATATTAGTCAGGGGAAGGTGAAACTCTTAGGTAATAAATATGATTTAATCAAATTCTATTTTTAATTTTATAAATTAAATTATTTTCTATTTAATTTTATACATGTTTTATATTTTAAAAATTTGATTTATTGTAGACAAACAAATGAATTTGGCACAATAAATTCTTAAGATCTTAATATAAGGCATGGGTGAAATGGTATTTTGACTTATTGTAGACAAAATAAATTTTGGCACAATAAATACTTAATCCATTATAAAATTAAAGGGAAAATAATAATAATTTGTATAATTAATCTTCTGGGTAATAAATCTAAATAAATTGGCAAAAAGAATTTTATTAAGTTTTTATTTATTCCTAAGATTGGATCCATAACCCTAACTAGCTCAATTTCATAGTTTCACTTAAATTAAGTTATTTAAATTCAAGTTTTAATTTCAATTTTTAGATAAAATAAAATAAACAGATTAAATCTTTTCTCTGTGGATCGAACTCGGACTCACTGAGTTATAATACAATACGACACTCTTATACTTGGGAGTTTAATATTACTTTTAAGTTGTGTCAAGTTTTTGGCGCCGTTGCCGGGGATAAGTTTTTATTTTGCTTTGTTCTTCTATTTTTTATTTTTCTTTTATGTAAATGTTTGTTTGACCCCTCTTTGTTTTCTTAAATTCTCTTTTGACCCTATATCTTTCATAATTATCATTTTACTCCAACAATTCTCGTTCTAGCCCAAATTTCTAGTAATTTCATTAGGACCCCAAATTCTTTCCGTTATTTTATTTTTATCCTAAATTGCTCAAATCTAAACTTTTAAAAATTACAGTTTGACCATAAAATTAAAAATAATTTGCAATTGAATCCCTAGACGAAATTCCTCAAATAATCAAGACTTGGACTTATATCTTGGACATATTTTGGACTTAATTTGGACCAAACTAACTTTAACTACTAACTCTAATTACTAACTTTTAACTTACTAACTGCTAACTCCTAATTTTTTTTATTTCAGTTATTTAATTTTCTGCATTTATTTAATTTCGTGTTTATTTATTTTCGCTTTATTGGTGGGTTCAACCACCAAACTAACTACTAACTCTAATTTTTATTTTCAGTTATTTAATTTTCAGTATTTTTTTATTTTTCTTAATTGGTGGGTTCAACCACCATTTATTTTATTTTGCATTTATTTATTATTTATTGTTAATTGGTGGGTTTCAACCACCATTTTTTTCTTTCTTTCTTTCTTTTTTCTTTCTTTTGTATTTATTTGGTGGGTTCAACCACCAAAATTGTTATTTAATTTCTTTTGTACACTTATATTATTTGCATATTTATTTTGTTATTAATTTGTGTAAATATTATCTTTATAACATAACTATTGCATGAAACGCTGGTCTCGATCTTCAAGTGGCAGGTTAATTCGTAGATCTCAATCTCCACCACTAATCATGAATGAAAATCAAGGCGAAAATGTTTTGTTTGAACTTAATCTTCAAGTTGATCAGGGAGACGATCAATCTCATCATGGGCATGATCAGAATCAACCAAGAACGCTGAGAGACTACATGAATCCAACCAGAACCGGAGCACCGTCGTGTATAGTATTCCCTCCAGAAGCATCTCGATTCAACTTTAAACCAGGTATTATCCAACTTTTACCAACATTTCATGGTTTAGAATCTGAGAATCCGTACTTGCATCTAAGAGATTTTGAAGAAGTTTGTAATACATACACGAATCAAAATTGTAGCATGAACATAATTAGATTAAAGCTTTTTCCTTTTTCATTAAAAGATAAAGCTAAAACTTGGCTACAAAACCTTAGATCTGGATCAGTAAGAACTTGGAATAACATGCGAAGAACAGTTTTTGAAAAAATTCTTTCCACCTCATAGAACAAATTCTTTTAAAAGGCAAATCACTTCTTTCACTCAAAAAAATGGAGGAAACATTATACCAATGTTGGGATAGGTTTAAAGAGTTGCTTAATATATGCCCACATCATGGTTTTGAAACTTGGCGATTGGTCACTTACTTCTACGAGGGCTTAATACCCCAAAGTAGACAGGTTGTTAAAATGATGTGTAATGGTGAATTTAGGGATAAAAATCCTAAAGATGCACTAGATTACGTCGACCAATTAGCTGAAAATGCACAACATTGGGATACTGTTGGAACTTTTGAATTGACAAATAAGCAACAACCATCTTCATCTAGTGGAGGAATCCATAACCTTAGGGAAGATCATGATTTACAAGCAAAATTTGCATCCCTAGTTAGGAAAGTTGAAGCTTTGGAGCATAAAAAGAGTGATCAAGTAAAATCTGTTCAAGAAATTGCATGTAACATATGTAGTTCAAATGATCATTTCACCCAAGAATGTCCCACTTTGCCTGCACTTAAAGAATGTCTAAATGATCAAGCTAATGTCATCAACACTTTCAATAAACCAAACCCATATTCACAGACTTATAATCCTGGTTGGCGAAATCATCCGAATTTCAGTTGGAGGAATAATAATAATGCACAATCTTCACAAGCGCCACCTCCACAAAATTTTCAAAATCCTCAGCCTTATCCACCATATGTTCCACCACCCTGGAAAAATCTAGAAGACACAATGCATTCATTCATCAGAAAGCAGGATGTTATTAACAATCAAAATGAAAATTTTTTTTCTAATTTGAAAGATACCCTTGCTAAAATTGCTTCTGCACTCACCATTCAAGAAAAAGGAAAATTTCCAGCTCAACCACAACCAAATCCTAAAATTCAACAAAATCCACCCACAGGCCAAGTCAAGTCAGTTATAACTCTTCGTAGTGGTAAGGTTGTTGATAGACCTATGCCTGAATCTTGTGAAAATAATGAAAATTCAAAGGGTAAGGAAGGACTAAATGAACTTACACCTAGTGAAGAAGTAACTACTGTTCCACCTGAACCACCATTTCCGCATGCATTGAATAACTAAGGAAATCAAACCACTCTTCTGAAATTTATGAAATCTTTAAGCAAGTGAAAATTAACATTCTTCTATTAGATGCAATCAAGCAGGTACCTTCATATGCCAAATTTTTTAAAGGACTTGTGCACTGTTAAGAGGAAATTGAAGGTAAGAAAGAGTGCTTTCATGGGCCGAACAGGTAAATACAATTATGTCTACTAATAATAAGTTGAAATATAAAGATCCTGGTTGTCCTACCATTTCTTGCATTATTGGTAACCACATAATTGAGCATGCTTTACTAGATCTTGGTGCTAGTGTTAATTTGCTTTCATATTCAGTTTATCTTCAACTTAATCTTGGTGAGATAAAATCAATTTCAACTACACTTTTGCTCGCCGATAGATCAGTTAAAGTACCAAAAGGAATAGTGGAAGATGTTTTAGTACAAGTTGATAAATTCATTTATCCTGTGGATTTTATTGTCTTGGAAACTGAACCTGTTGTGAATAATTATAAACCAATTCCTGTAATTTTAGGTCGACCATTTTTAGCAACTGCTAATGCTTTGATTAATTGTAGGAATGGTTTAATGAATTTATCCTTTGGGAATATGACTTTGGAATTGAATGTTTTCAACATGTGCAGGCAACCTAATGAAGAAAATGAGAATGAAGATGATACTGATGAACAAAAGGAATTGGTTGAATCTTGTATCGAGGAAAATATTCAAAAAAGAGAGTTTTCTAAACTTTCTAATGTTTGTTTAGTTAATTCAATTGAGTCAAATAAGCAACTTGAACTTGATATTACTAATATAAATTCATTACTTGATTCTGTGCAGACTTCACAAAATTATGATGATGAGCCAAAATTTGAGGAGTTTGGAAGTATTGAAAAGACAGAACAACAAGAAGCACCTAAAATGGAATTGAAACCTTTGCCTGAAGGATTGAAATAGGCTTTTCTTGGAGAAGAACAAACTTATCCTGTTGTGATTTCTTCTACTTTAGCAAGTGACCAAGAAGGTAAGTTACTAACTGTTCTTAAAAGTATAAAAATAGAATTGGATGGACTTTAAATGATATTAAAGGCATTAATCCCTTAATCTGCACACATAGAATTAATTTGGAAGAAAATGCTAAAACATGTCAACAACCTCAAAGAAGATTAAACCCACATATGAAAGAGGTAGTCAAAACAGAAGTCCTTAAAATTACTTGATGTGGGAATTATCTACCTTATTTCTGATAGTAAGTGGGTAAGTCCTACACAAGTAGTGCCTAAAAAATCTGGAATCACTGTTGTTAAAAATGAAAAAGGTGAATTAATTCCAACACGAATTATATCTAGTTGGCGCATGTGCATTGATTATAGAAAATTAAATGAAGCCACTAGAAAAGATCATTTTCCATTACCATTCCTTGACAAAATCTTAGAAAGAGTAGCAGGACATCCCTACTACTGTTTTTTAGATGGATATTTAGGTTATTATCAAATTCCTATAGCACTTGAGGACCAAGAAAAGACCACATTTACATGTCCTTTTGGAACATTTGCATTTAAAAGAATGCCATTTGGGCTTTGTAATGCTCCTGCCACATTTCAAAGATGTATGTTAAGCATTTTTTGTGATATGGTTGAACATTGTTTAGAGGTCTTTATGGATGATTTGACTGTGTTTGGGAATTCTTTTGATGATTGCCTTGATAATTTGGAGAAAGTTTTAAAAAGATGTGTTGAAAAAGAACTCGTGTTTGAATTGGGAAAAATGTCACTACATGGTTACTTCTGGAATTGTTTTGGGTCATGTTGTTTCTATTAAAGGAATTGAAGTTGACAAAGCAAAAATCGAAGTCATATCTAAATTGCCCCAACCAAAAACAGTTAGAGATGTGCGATCCTTTTTAGGACATGCAGGATTTTATAGGAGGTTTATAAAAAACTTTAGTGCCATATCTAAACCACTTTGTAACCTCTTATTAAAAGATGCACCGTTTGAATGGAATGATGATTGCCAGAAATCTTTTGAAAAAATACTTTGTCTTTTAACATCTGCACCTATTATGCAATCTCCTGATTGGTCTTTGCCATTTGAATTAATGTGTGATGCGAGTGATTTTGCTGTTGGTGCTGTTTTAGGACAAAGAAGGGATGGTAAGCCTTTTGTGATTTTATAATGCTAGTAAGACTTTGGATAGTGCTCAAATGAATTATTCTACAACTGAAAAAGAATTACTTGCTATGGTATTTGCATTAAACAAATTCCGTTCATATTTGCTTGGGCTCTAAATCTGTTGTGTTTACTGACCACGCTGCTGTGAGATATTTGATGAGTAAACAGGATGCCAAACCGAGACTAATTCGTTGGATTTTGTTACTACAAGAATTTGACCTTACCATCAAAGATAAAAAGGGTGCTGAAAATGTTGTTGCAGATCATCTATCAAGACTCACATCCGAATTCTGCAATGATATAACATCTATAAATGATTCTTTCCCTGATGAATTTTTATTTTCTGTTACTTCAATGCCATGGTATGCTAACATTGTTAATTTTCTTTGTTACAGGTAAAATGCCTTTGCAATGTAATGGAATGCTCAAGAGAAGAGGAAATTTTTGGTTGAAGTAAAGAAATTTTATTGGGATGACCCTTATTTGTTCAAATATTACCCAAATCAGATTTTTCGACGATGTATTCCTAATAATGAGGTAAGTAGTATTATTAATTTTTGTCATTCTGAAGCATGTGGTGGTCACTTTTCTTCAAGAAAAACTACTGCTAAAATTTTGCAGTATGGATTTTATTGGCTTACCATGTTCAAAGACACATATGAATTCTGCAAAAGTTGTGAAAAATGTCAAAAATTGGGATCAATTACAAAAAGAAATATGATGCCCTTAAATCCCATACTTGAAATTGAAATATTTGACTGTTGGGGAATTGATTTCATGGGTCCATTTCCATCATCTTTTGGATTTTTGTATATATTAGTTGCAGTTGATTATGTCTCAAAATGGATTGAAGCAATTTCTTGTCAAAATAATGATAGTAAAACTGTGGTTAAATTTTTAAGGGAAAATATTTTAAGTCGATTTGGAATCCCTCGAACCATTATCAGTGATGGAGGTAAGCATTTTTGTAATAAGTCATTTGAGTCTTTAATGAAGAAATATGGAATTACACATAAAATTGCTACCCCTTATCATCCTCAAACAAATGGTCAAGTTGAATTAGCAAATAGGGAGATAAAACAAATTTTGAAAAAAACGGTTAACCCAAACCAAAAAGATTAGTCTCTTAGACTTAATGATGCACTTTGGGCTTACCGTACTGCATTCAAAACATCATTAGGAATGTCACCCTATCGGTTAGTTTATGGTAAACCTTGTCATTTACCTGTTGAACTTGAACATAAATCACTTTGGGCTATTAAAGCTTTTAATTCAAATTTGGATGATGCTAGTAATATGCGAAAATTGCAGTTGAATGAACTTGAGGAGTTAAGGAATGATGCATATGAAAATTCAAGAATCATTAAGGCAAGAACAAAAGCATTTCATGATAAAAGAATTTTTCGAAAAACATTTGAGATTGGTCAAAAAGTGTTGCTTTATAATTCTCGTCTTCATTTATTTCTAGGGAAGTTAAAGTCAAAATGGAGTGGCCCATTTGTTGTAAAAAATATATATTCATATGGGGCCATAGAAATTGAGAATCCAAAGAACGGTGTCACATTTAAAGTTAATGGTCAAAGATTAAAACCATATCTGGAACATCACCCACGTGATGAGGACACCGAAATGAATTTGGGTGACCCACCAGTTCTTGATTAAGTCTTTAATGATTGATTTTTTTTTACTATTATTTTGCCGTTTCATTGTTTGATTTTTTTTAGATTGATGCACTGTACATATTATTTTTAAATCTGTTTTCTTGTGTAAGCGTATTTGTTTGACAGTTGTATAGTCTCTCATCAATCTTCATTTTACATCATGAGCACCTCAATGAGAAAATCCATGTTCGCACATCTTAAAAGATTTCATCGTGTGAAATTTCACTTAAAAGGCCTGATACAAAGTTGTAAATTACATCGACTTTGGGATCTGCAAGTACCAGAATTCGTGTCCTATGTTGAGGATCTAGAGGGACAACTCAGAAATATAGAGAGAGGCATATATGAATTTCAAATGGAGCTTGAGGTTAACTCAATCAGAGGACGAATGTAAGTTCATTTTCCTTTTATATTGTGTGTTTCTTTTTACTCGCTTTAACGTTTGATTTGATTTTGCAGATTTGATTTTGGTGTGTTTTAATTTATTTTCCCGTATAAATGGCGGATAACGATACTCCACGACTTCTTAAGTCGGTATCTTCAGTTTCCCACAATAACTGAAACCCCAAAATCAAACATGGAAGAAATACAACATAAACTCCATAAGCATTTTCCTTCTCTCCCTCAGAATGCCCTCAAGAAAATTTACAAAGCTCGTTGTGAACGATTGCGTTTGTTAATGATCAATGGCATTCCTTCTGACATTCGTTGGTTTATTGAAGTAAAGGTCCGATTAGCAGGTGAGTTTTCTGATCCATTTGTTTCTTACATGCCTGGTTTTGGTAAAAATACGTTTGCTAAGAAAAGGAGAGCTAAACGACTTGGTTCAAAATGTCATAACTGTGTAAGACTTGGTTGCAAACGACCGAATTGTAAATCTTTAGGAATGGTTTCTGATACTCATGAAGATAAAATTAAATTCGTTAAAGATGACATGAGTAAAGAGTCGTTGGATGATATCTTACGATCTCTTGAGACGCATCGAAGCGGATTGGTGCAACGTGAGATTTACAATTTGTGGATACTATTCCAAAAACAAAGTGCATAGTTAAGTCTTGGGAATCTGACTCAAAAAGACCCTGTTTGCCAGTTTATAAGAAAACTGGATGGGAAGCCGATCCTCGACCCATAGAGGGCGTTCAAGCCGTTACTGGATGTAAAACCAGAGGAATATGTGAGCCACAATCACAACTACCAGTAAATATCCTTTCCCTTCACTGTTATTTTACTTTACTGTTATTTTATCATTTGCATTATTGCATTTAGCGGTGTGATTTTATATTTAATAAATATTTGTTTTCTTTTACTGTTTGTTTTTTCTAATCATTATTTTCTTTTTATTATTTTATTATTATTTTTTGTTTTGAATTATTGAGCCACAAGCTTTACTCATCATTTGACAAATATGCCAACCCATTTACAGCTGTTTCTCATTATTTATGTCACCAAGGGTCTTTAAATATGCGCTCGTTTTTTCAAATACTCACAACTTGTTTTTGAAAAGTCAGCCCAATGGCAGCAGCTTCGAGTAAACAATTCAAAAATATTTGTGTGCTTTCTGGGTATAATTATAAAAGTACAAAGAGTTCGTTCAGGCAGCTGTAGATCTTGATCGTGTCATAGCAGAGAGGAAACTGCATCTTGCATATGGAGGAGGTGAACGAGGGTTATCAAGACTTGTCTTAGAAGCTATTTTTACTAGAGGAAGCCAAGTACTAGGCATTATTCCAAAAGCCATGAAACCGCTATTGTGCATGTCTGGCCCACCAATTGGAGAAGAATTAGTGGTATCTAGTATGCAAGATAGAATATCGAAAATGATGAATCATGCTGATGCTTTTATTTTCTTGCCAGGAGATCTTGCAACTTTTGAGGCACTAATTACATTTGCATCTTGGGCCCACTTGAACATTCATCAAAAACCCATCGGTTTGTTAAATGTTAATAATTTTTATGACGGCTTGCTAACTTTTATTAACCATGCAATAAAGAATCATTTTGTTCCATATTCTGTAAAAAAAAACTCTTTATCTCTGCTTCTACTGCTAATGAGTTACTTGATCTTTTACAAGCTTGTACACCAGAGCCAGATCCAAAGACTTTTGCACTAAATTGGTCAAAGGATGATGGTAGCGGTAACAGTAGCAGTGACAACAAGTGCGATTTAGATTTAACTCTCCGTCTGTAAATATTTTTTGTTTTAGTGTTCATGTGCTGTCTTCTAAACTCTTTCTCTTTCCTTTTAAAAACATTGAGGACAATGTCTTTTTCAGGTTGGGGGGAGGGAATAGTTGCTAATTGTGGAATGTTTTCGTTCCTGGTAATGTGTTTACAAATAAAAAATAAAAAAAATAAAGAGTTTTTTTTTTCTTTTGTAAAGGACTAACTTAGGACAAATTTGAGTCGAAGATGGCAGGATATAGAGAGTGCAGTACCTCTAGAAACGCATCTTCTTAGTATTAAGGGTGTTGTTAAAAAAAAAAAACTGACTTTTTCTTCATCTTTGTTATCCTCTTTTAAGCTTCAGCATCAAGTTCAGGTGAGACCTCTTCTTCTTCTTCTTTTATTATTCTCTTGTATTATTATTATTATTATTATTGCATATTTGTAAAATTATAAAATTTTAAGATAATGTTTAGATTAGGTTGTGGGGGTAGGGATAATTGATTGTATTTTTTTTTATGTGTGTTGTTTTTCTGTTTTCTCTTTTCTTTTCTTGGTTAAAAATAAAAAAAACAAAAAAAAATTTGTTTTGTCTAGGATGGCCGAGTAAAGAGTCAAACTTTTGAGACGCATTCTAATAGTCTTGTTATATTATATTTTGATTTTAAAATTCATAGTAAATTGTTTTTGTTCCCTTTTCTTTGAATTACTCAAATTTGTGAACTCTCCACTTGGTTATTAAGTTATTTAATTGTTTACTCATTTAACAGGTATTATTGAATCATTCTTCACACACACATTATGACACATACTAGTGGGTTGTAAGTTAAAATTTCACAGCATTTAGTTCTTTTGATTTATTAGGAATAGGATCTAAGGTAGTAGAAAGTGTATATTGCAAAAAAAAAAACAAAAAAACAAAAAAACAAAAAAACAAAAAAACAAAAAAACAAAAAAACAAAAAAAGAAGTTTTTATATCTAGAAACTCGAGTAATTAAGTCCGTAGGGGTGCTTCAACACCTAGTGCCCTAAGGCCAACTGGTCTAGGAGTCACTGACCTAAAGCTCGCTACATGGGTAATAGATATATGTTTGTTTATTAGAAACTTGAGTAATTAAGTCCGTAGGGGTGCTTTAACACCTAGTGCCCTAAGGCAACTGGTCTGGGAGTCACTGACCTAAAGCTTGCTCCACGGGTTACAAATGTAATATTTTAAATATATGTGTGAATAATCTATTACCTAAAAGATATAATTTCTAATAAATTTTGGAACGAAAATGTTGTTTTTCTTTTAATGAAGCCCCATAAGTATTGTGTTAATTACTTGAGCACAAAAGAATGTTTTATGATATTCTGGATAATGAAGTGAACATCAATGTGGTAAAGAAATTTGGGAGAGTTCATGTATTTGGTAATTTAGAGGATAGATGAACAACTATTAACTTGCATGTGAATTTTATAAAACTTAATTTAATATAACGCTTTAATTGCTAGAGGACTAGCAATAAGCTGGTTGGGGTGTGATTAGTATTAAATATTGTTGAATTATCAAGCGATAATATGTTATTTTATGCTTATGTTATAATTTATATTTGTGTTTATATAATATATTAGGAATTATTAATTATGTTTTAAAATATATTTAATTTTGTGTATTTTTATGTGTTTATTAGAAAAAATATTAATTTCACGTACTTCGAGGCTCCAAATAGAAAAATGGAGGTGAAATTTGGATTCCGGAGGTCCGAAAACCTTAGGATCGATCAAGATCGGCTTAAAATTGGGCTTGTATAAAAAAAGTTGACTTTTCCAGTTGACCGAGCACTGATTGGATGATGAAATAAGCTTACAATAGATATGAGTGCATGGGATAGCTGGCAATTTTGACTAAATCTCAACCGTCCATGATTCAATGGCTATGATTGTGCCACGTGGCAATGGTTGGTGAAGCAAGTGGGAGGATCTGAATCATTGTATTCGGGTCGACCCGATCCGCCCATTAACCCGCCAAATCTCAACCGTTCCTTGGGCAAATCGGATGAGTCAAATGGTGCCACGTGTGATGTTGACTTTTGAAGTTTGACCAGCCATTGGATCTTGATCTAAAGGTTGTGAGGAGCACATGCATGAAGCTTATGATGGATCACAAAGCACTAAATTAGGAATTTATTTTTCTATAAATACAGCCTCATTTTAGGTTTTTAATCATCTCTCTACAACTCTTTTCTTCTCAAATTCTCTCCATCTCCTTGTAATCTTCATTTCCAGGTGTGTTTTAATATTTTGTATAATTATTTTTATAAATAAAATTAGTTTTATTTCCAATTTTAATTGTTTTTATTACTTTTAATTATAAGTAATTCAATTCTACTCCTTCTTTTTATTTTAATTATGCTTAACTAAATAATATTAGTCAGGGGAATGTGAAACTCTTAGGTAATAAATATGATTTAATCAAATTCTATTTTTAATTTTATAAATTAAATTATTTTCTATTTAATTTTATACATGTTTTATATTTTGAAAATTTGATTTATTGTAGACAAACAAATGAATTTGGCACAATAAATTCTTAAGATCTTAATATAAGGCATGGTGAAATGGTATTTTGACTTATTGTAGACAAAATAAATTTTGGCACAATAAATACTTAATCCATCATAAAATTAAAGGGAAAATAATAATAATTTGTATAATTAATCTTTTGGGTGATAAATCTAAATAAATTGGCAAAAAGAATTTATTAAGTTTTATTTATTCCTAAGATTGGATCCATAACCCTAACTAGTTCAATTTCATAGTTTCACTTAAATTAAGCTATTTAAATTCAAGTTTTAATTTCAATTTTTAGATAAAATAAAATAAACAGATTAAATTTTTTCTCTGTGGATCGACCTTGGGACTCACCGAGTTATAATACAACACGACACTCTTATACTTGTGAGTTTAATATTACTTTTAAGTTGTGTCAATAACAAAAGGTCAAATGCAAGCAATCACCCAAAATATAAATAAGTCCAAAATGTACCATAAATATCAAGTCATATGTGCACCAACAAGATGCTCCACATAACAAGACACCTATAAATATGTCACAATGTAGTAGTATACAAGTATAATTATGGAAATAACATATCAATGTGATCAACATGTTCATTTCCACAAAGTCCACATATCTAGTAAAATGAGACAAAAAAAAAATGTCTCTTAGACCATCGCTTCTTCATAACCATAATAAGACTCTAGCAATATTAGGGCGAGTACAGATTTGAGCATATATCAAGCTACCCATAACTGATGCATACGAGACTGTTTGCATTCTAGTTTTGTCTACATCATTATCGGGACATTAAGACTTGGAAAGTTTGTCGTCTTTTGAAACTGGGGCTTTCCAAGGAGCACAAAACTGTAAATTGTACCTTTTCAAAATACGATCAATGTAGGTCTTTTGAGACACTCCTAGAACTCCTCTAGATCTATCACGAAGAATCTCTATCCCTAATACATAATGGGCTCTACTGAGATCCTTCATATCAAAGCTGTATGACAACATTTGTTTTGGCTCAAGTAAAAAATTAATGTCATTAGCAGCGAGCAATATATCATCCATATAAAGCACCAAAATGATATACTTGCTCCCACAAACCCTTAAGTATATACATTGATCAATAATATTCTCTTGGAACCCATAAGAGGTGACAATATCTTGAAATTTCAAATACCACTGTCTGGATGATTGTTTAAGTCCATAAATGGACCTTTTAAGTTTACACACCATGTTTTCTTTACCAGTCTCAACAAAACCATCAGGTTGCACCATGTACACATCTTCAAACAAGCTCCCCATTAAGGAAAACTATCTTCATATCCATAAGATGCAATTCTAAATTGAAATAAGCCACCAATGCCATAATAATACGAAAAGAGTCTTTGGTATAGACGGGAGAGTATGTTTATGTG
>JAQOOD010000002.1:27317070-27460433 GCA_029633175.1 Citrus glauca
GCCTAGAGTACTTTAAAATTCTAGATCCACCCCTACTCACGAAGCAAAAGAATGTATACAATTATGGTTGAAGCTAGGGGTGGGCATGAGTTGGTTTGGATTGGATTTTAAATCAATCCAAACCAAACCATAAAAATTTAAACCCAACTTAAATCAATCCAAATATTTTTAACCCAACTCAAACCAACCCATTTGGGTTGCTTTGAATTTTGTAATAAAAATATTTTTTATTTTGATAAATTTAATTTTATCAAAATTACATTAATTGTTAATAATTATTAAATTAATATTAAAATATGAAAAAATATAGTCAAAAAATTATAAATAATAGATTTCACAATAACTTCATCCTAAAAAATTAACCATATTACAATACAAATTCTAATAATGTCAATACAAATCAAAATAAGAAAAGACATCCAAATCAATTATCAAAGCAATCCATCATAATCATTTCATCTGCAGCACTTTAATCAAAAGATCCTATGATCAATTGAGTCTACTCCTTCGCCAACAAATAAATAAGAAAAAAAATTATAATGTTGAATAGTTATAAAGATGAGTAAATTTAAAAAGGAACATGATTCATACCAAAATCGTAAGAATAACATCAATCTAAAGTCATTGCCTCCATTGTTGCACTTGATCCAAACTCAAAAAAATAAAAATAAATTAATAAAAAAGGACTAGTGATAAACAAATATATAATTTTTTTTCACTTGTTATGATTAACAGTAATTACCTTACATCATGGTTTCATAAAACTCAAGCCCCTCCATTGTTGGTTCATCTTGTAATGGGACAAAAGTGTTACGTAACCAATTTTGTGAGCATATAAAGCTTCCACCATCTTTGGACTTAAAGAATTACGAAATGAATCAATGATGCGTCCTCCAATACTAAATGTAGATTCTGAAGCTACTATAGGTATTGGAATTACAAACACATCCTTTGCAAAATGTAAAAGAACTCAATATTTTATTGAGTTCATTTTCCACGGTGCCAAAATCTCAAAGTCGTCATCATCAACATGTTCACATGGCTCCAACAAGTGAATTTCCTACTATCATTTTTCATCTTAATACAATCATATTTTCCTATTTTTTATTTGAACTTTGCAACACTTGAAAGTTTAGAAAACCCCGCATTTTTTTATCAAATTTCCTACTATCAACAATTGATGACTTACCAACACCACTAGATAATCCACAACCATCAATCTTAGTGTTAAGATCTTTATAGTATTCATAAAGACCTATTGAAAGATTTTTCACCTTTTCAGACTTCTTCCCAACCTCATTAATAACAAAAATGTCTTCAAAGTAAAATGTCACATATTTTAATTTATAACGTGGATCAAGAATAACCGAAATAAGCAACAAATTATTTAACCTATCAATTGAATCCCAATATTTGTCATATTTATTTTTCATACTTGTTGCCATTTTAAATAAAACAAGATCATCACCACTTTCAATGATCATCATCACTTTCAATTAATGATGTCAAATCAGAATAGAAAAAAAATGAAGCTTTTGCAATAAAACCTCACCTTAGATTAATAGAAAAGTTGTAATCGAAGTGGGGGCTTCAAGAGTTGATGAAAATCGATTGAGAGATTCGTGATATCACTTTTGTTGATAGAGATTGTGGAAGATAGAGTGAGGTCAGTGAGATTCAACAGTTCTAATGAACTAGGGAGTGATGAATGCGAGATAATGGAAGTGAAAATAATGGAATTAATTTTATTTTCTACTCACAGCTCACCTTGAATTTGTCCAGCCCATACGTAAACCATACCCAAATTATTATGAAATGGTTTCCTCTATAAAAACCGAAATTAGCCCATTTTGATGATTTATCTAACCAAAACTATTTTATTTGGTTTGGATTTGGGTAAACCCATGGGTTGTGGGTTTATTCCTACCCCTAGTCAAAGCATTGGTTTCTCTGTACGAATTCAATCAAGGAATAAAACTCGTTCTCATGTTATTGGAACGCATTTGCATGCTTATGTGAG
The DNA here is from genome assembly GCA_029633175.1 of Citrus glauca. Classification (NCBI taxonomy): domain Eukaryota; kingdom Viridiplantae; phylum Streptophyta; class Magnoliopsida; order Sapindales; family Rutaceae; genus Citrus; species Citrus glauca. The sequence continues at coordinate 27,319,091 of JAQOOD010000002.1, forward strand.
GGCAAGAAAAGGAAGAAAGATAGAGTAGATGGAGTAGACGAACTCAACATCTTTAATGGATTTGGCTCTGCTACTTTCATGTCAAAGAATTGATCAAAATTCTTTGGAAAGAAGTAAACAAAATTCAATTTTTATTGTCAATATGCCAATTTTATTTTTGCCTATACTATTTGCATATTAAATAATTCATTTCACACACACATCTATATTTATTTATAGAGTTGACATCTTATGACAAATTTAGTTAAATTGAAATTTTATTTATTGTATATCTTATAATAGGAATTAATTTATTAATTTCCTAATTTAGTGATATTCCAATTTATTAGGAATATTTGTTTCTTAATTTAGTTAGATGTCTAATTTAGTAAGTCAATTAATAATAAGATTTTATAATTGGCGCATGAGATCTATTTAGAGTAAGAAGTTAATTCAAATAGAAAGTTTATTAAATGCTCTAAGTTTTTCTTGGGAGACAAGTAAGACAAGAAGATAAGATTTATTGCTATTCAAATCTATAGGAATTATAAAAAGAAAAAAACTCTTATTTAAAAATAATCAAAGTCTTTAAGACTCGCTATTTTTGTGAAACCTCAGTGCCTATATAAAGAAATATATTCACAATTGATGGTACACAACACATAACATAAAACAAAGAAGCAAAATTCGGCCTCCTTCCTAGAGAATATATATTTGGAGCATAATGTTGTGTTGATTTATTTTCTTATCTTCTTTTCATCTCTATGGAGGCCTATGTGGATCTTGGATCACTAGACATTGAAAAATTATTATTGATCACTTTGCGAAATGCCTTGAGGATCATTGATCAAGAGGAGTAACAATTATTCAAGAGAAGCAGATTATGTTTAAGGTTGAGTAAATTGTATGATGATAAAGTGTAATCGAGAGTCTTAAATTTGGTAAATTCATGGGTTGTACCATCTCAACTTAGTGAATTACTTTTTATCTAAGCATGCCCTCGTTGATGTAGGATTAATTAATCCAAATCACGTTAAAAATCTTCGAGTTATTTAATTTCTGTAATTTATTGTGTTTTTGGATAATTGATATTTTTGATGTGGATAAACAATAACCGTGAACAGTAATTATAAATAGTAACGGTGAACAATGTTTCTAAAAATTAATTAAGTTGTTAATTCTAAATTTTTAATTGCCTACATCTATTTACAATAGATCTAAATTCCTTACAGTATGTATGTATATGTATGTGTGTATATATTATTAAAAACTAAGAAAAATATTAAAATATGTGGTTTAATGTTATAATGACTTTGAAAGTTATTAAACCATATAGTTTAATAACTTTTTTCAATTTTAATAAAATTTAAGATTTTGAACTAAATTAATATAAATAGTCTTTCTCTCATTCGTATTGAATACTGACTCTATTAAACTATGTGACATAATAATATTTCGACACCAAAAAAATGAAAGCGCCCAACCCAAGAATTTATATATTTACATGTATAATAGGATGTGATCAGGTACGTGTTATAGTGCACGAATGTTAAGATCTTGAATTAAGGAGCAGTGCTGTAAGCTCGTCAAGTCCTTCATTTTAATGTGAGTGACAAATTGACTATTACCTTTTACTGAAAGTTGTCCAACGGCGTATCGACAACATGGCTCGTACACCGTTAATTATAACATTTTTTTTCTTAATTTTTATGTGTAAAGGAGCAATGCTTGCAGTAGTTTGATAGGACAGCCGCGAAGCGAAACTAATTAATTAAAGGATCGCTAAACATTTTATATACAAAATAATAGCCAAAATTTAAAAAAAAATTACATTTTAATTTACGGAAAGGAGCAATGCTTGTAGTAGTTTGATAGGACAGCCGCGAAGCGAAACCAATTAACTAAAGGATCGCTAAACATTTTATATACAAAATAGGACCCAAAAAATATTATAAAATATTGGTATTTCAAATCATTTAAGGAAAAAAATATCGAAATCTTTCATCGAATGATATGTGGAACAGGAAACCAATTAACTCCTTTAGTTAGGAGAGTGTTGGAGAGATTAAAAAAAAATTTCGAAAGTGGACAATTTAGGATAGGGACAATCAACAACAGCCTGGACACAGATAAGTTGAAAATAAAATCCCAACCGTTCAAATTATTTTGAAGATCGTCGGTGGAGGTATCTGCTGACATCTCACCTCGCAGCACCGATGTCTACGTGGCCCCATTTGATGCGGCATCTCATCATCTCATGTTCGCTTTCTATTTCTTCTTCGAACCAGACTGGCTTCTCTTGGGTGTGCGTTGCGACAGACACGTGTGGCTCCCACAGCCTAACCACTTTAATAATCTTTTGATTAAAAATTATTATAAAGTAGAAGAAACGGACACATCGTTCGTGATTTGTTTATTTGTGAGAGGTTGAAAAGATAGTGTCGATTGGGCAAAGCTGGCAAGAGAAAAACCGACCCCCCATTTAGTTTATTTATTCAAAGGTTGGATTAATCCGTTAAAAGTCTCAAGTTTTAAAATTTGATTAATTTCAGAATTTTTTAAACTTTATTTTTTTAACTTAAGTTTGATTTTCAAGTATTTATATTTAAATAGGAAAAAAATAATTTTTTGTGCCTTTATTTAAATAAAAATATTTAAATGAGAAGTAAATATTATATTATAAAAATCTAAAAATGAAAATGACGTAAGTGAGTACAGAAACTTCGAACTCTGTTTGTGCTTATTTTTATAAAATATACATATTTCTTGAATTATAAAATCTATTCTCCTTTTTCAATTTAATTTATAAGGTCATATATATTAAATAACCATGTCTAAGATATTTTTTATTTAAAATAAATAAATAAGATGCCATTTGTTTATATATATTATTTAGATATTTGTATACAGACCCATTCACATTTTAAAAAAATTCAAATCTATTCAGATTTTAAATAAATAAATAAATACTACCTTAACTAATTAAGAGAGTGTTTGAATTAGAATTTAATATTAAAAAAGTTTAATCATAAATATTTATTACTGAAAAATTAATCATAAAATGTGATAATTAGCTTGTTAATTACGGTATTAATTAGTTGGTCATACTTCTTACGCAGCTGTGTCTTTTGTTTTGTTTTGTTAGGCAATCAATTCAATGAGTAACCAAAATGGTAAGCAATCTATAAGTAGCCCTACAGTTTAAATTGTTTAATGTAGAGTTAAGACCCATCAATTATTTGAAATAAACAATTATTTCTCGTACCATGGTGAAGGATCTCAAAATTATTAATCAACGAAGAAATGGATCCGCACTTCGTGTGGCTTTAAAAAAAATTAGTATTATTTTTTTTATTATTTTGCACTTGATGAAATTAATAAAAAATATGAATTATTTTTAAAGATGATGCAACCTTATAAAACTAATATTATTTATAAAAATTCAATTATTTTTTTGTTTAACATTAAAAATATATATTAATGTGTATAGTTAAGTATACACAACCTTTTCATCAATAAAAATTATGTTCACAATAATCAACTCTCTATTTTTCTTGGTATTAACAGACTTTCACATCTTACAAAACCTAACCCTTATCATCCAATTATCTTTATTATTGTTTAACTCATGAAGAAAAGAATACTCCATGAAGCACACAATACTAAAAATTTAAATAAGTCAAAAAATAAAAACACAAGAACATTTCTAAAGAGGATGTTGGTTAAATAATAAAAAAATCCAAACATAACAAATCTGAAATGATTAATATTTATAGAGTTTGAAGAAGCTAAAAGACACTAAATAAAAGGTTGCATAATTAAATATGAGATTATAACATTAAAATTAGGTCCTAGTGGTATTGGTGAGAAAATATGAAGGAACCTTCATTTCTATATTAATTAGTTGATGTATTTTAAACCACTAAAGTTTAGTTGTTGGCTTAATAAAATAAATGAATGTTTCAAAACTTATAATTAATTTATTATTAATGGTTACATATTGTTGAATTTAAATAGAAAGAGAAAGAGACATGTAATTTTTTGTAATCAATTAATTATTTTCTAATTTTAATATTTTGTAATGTAATTTTTTTAATCTCAACCAATATATTAGATAATAGAAAATATAAAAAGATAAGAAACAATAATGCCACAAATCTTAAATATTTAATGTTTATGGAGTTTGAAGAAGCCAAAAGGCACTAAACAAAAGGTTGCATAATTAAAAATGAGATTATAACATTAAAATTTAGCCCTAATGGCATTGTTGAGAGAAGGTGAATGAACCTTCCTTCCTATATTAATTAATTGATGTATTTTAAGCCACTAAAATTTAATTGTTGGCATAATAAAATAAATGAGTATTTCAAAACTTATAATTAATTATTATTAATGATTAAATATTGTTGAATTTAAATAGAAAGAGGAAAAGACATGTAATCATTTATAATCTAATAATTATTTTCTATTTTAATATTTTATAATGTAATTATTTTTTAATTTCAATCAATTTATTAGATAATAGAGAATATGAAATAATGAGAAATGGTGATATTATATCACTTCTTTTTTAGTCCCAATTTTATATGTATATATATATATATATACATACAAGAATCTCGTAGCCTGATGAAGGATCTGAAGCTCGTAAGAAATAAAATTCAGTCACTAATTGCTTCCAGGTGTGTGACCAATCGTTTTAAATAAATTAGATATGGAGTTAAAAAAAATTAATTTAAACTTTACACCCGCACCCTCCATAGTTGAAAAAAATAAATTCCAATCACTAACAATTGCATTATTATGAGAAATCACAGAAACACATATCATTATGCAACGGTTCAATCTGAAGTCGGTAAAATTATAAAATTAACTTGAAATCTTTTTAAGAGCAAATACTGAAGTTGAAGTGCTGACTTAAAAACTCCTAACACAATCGTCAAAACCTCTAGTAGAAAAAAGAAGGAAAAAAATAACTCTCATAATAATTTGTAAATTGTAGCATCTAGGACAAGAGCAAATACTTTGTCTCTTCATGATACTTACAATTTCATGCGAAAAATGAGCTAATACTAAACATTGACTAGCATGTGCGAAACATTTTTCTTTGCTTTCTAATGAAGCCACATTAAAGTTAAAAGCCTATACAACAAGAAAAAATTAATTAATAACATGATCATTTCAGACTCCAATTATCTTACATTGCGTCAAATTTTTTGCTACATAATTTTTTTTTCTCAGTGCATGATTTTTTTTAATTATTACAATCTACAAATATTATAATATTAGGTCTACTCATAATTTGAATTGATATACTTACAATACATTTCAAAAATCTACTTAAAACATAGTTCGAAAATTCAACACAATGAATAGTCAGATATTGAGACATATATGTCCATATTCGAGATCAAAGATTTTCTCTTTATTTTGTTTTTTCAATCACTACCTCTTTTTATTCATCAAGTGATTAAGATTGAATTTTATATTTATTTTTTTCACTTTATTTACAATAAATTAATTTTTTTTTCACTAAATTCTATAGGTAATGAGGGGGAAAAAAAAAAACAAAGAATGAATCCTAATCCCTTAGTTAAAATGATACAATCCCCATCTACAATTATGGAGAACTGGATGCCAATGCCACGCCCTCAATACTTATTGATGGAACCGGCTGCCACTTCACTTTGTGACCAACTTTTAGTACGATGTAAGATTAGTGCTCAAGTAATGTAAATTTGTTAAAAATGCAACGATTAAATCGAAGTAACTGACTTTAAATCAACATCATGAAAATCAGAACGACGGCACAATGTAACGTTATGAATCATGACCGTCAAAAATAAAAATTAAAAACAATGACCACAACAGAGCCCGTCAAAAGGTGGGCCCCTTATCCTCCACCAACTGCCAAGCTGGCACCACATTATCCGACACACACTCCAAAAATCCCCCACCACTTATAAAAACATGCAGTCATGCACGATAAGCCCACACACCCACTCCACTCCATTACTCGTCCACAAAAGCACCGACACCGTCACAGCCGCCGCAATGGAAAACCGGCCGCTGCTCACCACCACCCTCCTCCTGTTCCCACTCCTCGTCCTCCTCCTCTCCTCCACCACCTCCCATGCACACAACATCACCCGAATCCTCGCAAAACACCCCGAATTCTCAACCTTCAACCGCTACCTCACCGTCACCCACCTCGCCGCAGAAATCAACCGACGCCAGACCATCACCGTCCTCGCACTCGACAACTCCGCCATGTCATCACTCCTCTCCAAACAACTCTCCGTTTACACTCTCAGGAATGTGCTCTCTCTCCATGTTCTCACTGACTACTTCGGCTCCAAGAAGCTCCACCAGATCACCAACGGCACAGCCCTGACGTCGAGCATGTTTCAGGCCACCGGCTCGGCTCCGGGATCCTCTGGCTATGTGAATATTACTGATCTTAAAGGTAGCAAAGTTGGGTTTGGCGCCGAAGATAATGATGGCAAGCTTGACGCTACTTACGTGAAGTCGGTGGCTGAGTTTCCCTACAATATCTCCGTTTTGCAGATTAGCCAAGTGAGTAGTTAAGTAAATTACTCATTAATATTGTTATTGTTTTTCAATTTAATAATTAATGAATCATGTACGTATTGGTTGGTTTAGCTGTTAAAACTTATTAAGGTGGTAAAAAAGTACTCTTCTTTATATATTTAATTAATTAAAGAGGTTCAAATCAGGTTCATATTTTAGTTGTTTTAGAAAAATAATTTAAATTTATTTAGTCTTTTGAAAAATTTGTAAGAAAAATAAAAATATTTTACTTTTACGTTTTAGATTCAAGTGTGTTTCATTATCATCATTTTATACTTAAAATTCCTTCCACTAACGTGTACCATTTGTTAGATTAATTATTTAATATAAATCAATTGAAAATGACAGAAATTAATTTATTTAGTTTTTTTATTAAAAAATAACAGTAAAAAGGAAGAAGAGTTTTTTTTTATTATTATAGGTTATTGATATCAACTTCATCGACAGCTGTTTCGCAATAAAACCAGTTGTGACGATAATACCATTCGGTTCTTTCTCCTTCTTGCAACAATTGCCTTTAGGTTGATTAAATTTAATTATAATTATGTTGCTGATTAATTTTTCAATCATCTTTAGGTTCTGAACTCGGATGAAGCTGAAGCACCAACACCAGGACCAAGCGGCCTTAATCTAACAGCTATAATGGCAAAGCAAGGCTGCAAAGCTTTTGCTGACTTGTTAATAGCCACGGGAGCTCACACGACTTTTGAAGAAAATCTTGACGGGGGCTTAACGGTCTTTTGCCCTACCGACGCCGTCGTGAACGATTTCATGCCAAATTACAAGAACCTAACGGAAGCCCACAAAGTGTCGTTACTGTTATATCACGGCACCCCCGTTTACCAGTCCTTGCAAACGTTGAAGTCGAGCAACGGAGTCATGAACACGCTGGCAACTGACGGCGCCAGCAAGTATGACTTCACCGTGCAGAATGACGGCGAGATCGTGACGTTAAAAACAAAAGCTACGACGGCTAAGATAACGGGGACTTTAAAAGATGAAGAGCCGTTGGTCATTTATAAGATTAACAAGGTTTTGTTACCCATAGAATTGTTTAAGCCTGAGGTGGAGACCGAAGCTCCGGCACCGGCGCCTACACCCCACAAACGCAAGACGAAGAAGGACAAGGACGAGGCGGAAGCCGATGCACCGGTGGATGATTCGGAGGATCAGACGGCTGATAATGAAAATGGGGTAGGTAGAATCAGCGGTGGGCATTTGATTTGGATGGTTTTAAGTTCGTGCATGGGAATCTTTTTCATGTGACGATGAGTCACGCATAGCTTGGGGAGACACCCGAGTTGCCATTTAATTATTTTATTATTTTTCTTTTTGAGTTTATTTGTGATGAGGGGGAAAAATAACACGATGCCCACTTGCTTGGGTCTTTATTTTTTTTCAAGAAATTAAATTTTTCTCAAGAAATTAAATTTTTCTAGAATTTTGTTTGTTTGTTTGTAATATAGATGTATGATGCTATTTATTTAGTTGTGAATTGTGATTGATTACATGTAATTAAATGCAAATTTGTACTGCATCAATTTCATCGAGTGTAATAATTGTACTTTTATAAGAAGCATTTTTTTTTAATTCTTTTTGTATTGGGCAGTAAACTTAAGGAAAAATTTTTAAGATTATTTATTTGTTATATAAATGTAATACAAAGCCATTTGCATCTGATTTTGTTCGAATATCATAGCGTAAAAACATTGTATCTTCAAAAACAACTAAAAAAATTTAAAAAAAATAAAATGAAAGAATCTGTCAGATGAACAGAACCGTATTTTATTTGTGCCGTTCAATTTTAGGGTTCACGTCAGTTGAGAGAAATGTGAATTTATCGGATTTAATTCGGAATTTTTTTAAAAAAAATGAAACTGAACTCATTATTTTCAACTGCTGGTAGCATAGTTGCATGCATTCAAAATTGTAAATCTCTTGTACTATCCGCAACATCCAACAAAATTTGAACTCGTCTATGGAAATCAGTAATTATATTATGTATAGTTTTATGGTCATATCGTTTATTCTATTTCATTCATTGATCTGGTACTTAAAAAAAAAATTATGATTATATTAATTTGTATCATTGAATGCATAGCACTATATTTATTATACCCAGCAGACAGCCGGACATATAATAACAACAGTACAAGACAAATATGCTCTAATCATATATATATATATATATATATATATAGAGAGAGAGAGAGAGAGAGAGAGAGAGAGAGAGAGAGAGAGAGAGAGAGAGAGAGAGAGAGAGAGAGAGAGAGAGAGACCAAGACATGTTAGGTCACTATTTTTCCAGCTCACAGGTCACAATGGACGTCAATGATACAACAATCAAACTATAACTATCTTAATGTATAATACATAATTGAGCAAAATAATTGCCCTCTCACAAGGCCACTGCTGCCATCTGGATTAATTTAATTTGTTTTCCTGCCAATTGTTTCAATATTGGGTTAAGGGTTTGTTTGGAATTAAAGTACTGCTGTGGAAAAAGATAAAATAAAATAAAAAATTAATATTAGATAATAAATATAAATTTTAAATAATAATTTTCATAAAATTAGTAAAGATATAATATTTTTTATTATAAAAGTGTAAGATAAAATCAATTTGGTTTCCAAATAAAAACAATTAGTGTTTATCAAATAATTTAGTTCTATAATTTTTAAAGTACGTCGTCCAAACTCAATTCCAAACATGTCTTAATTACTTTCATCGCTTCTGATGAACCATTGCCGCTCTCCTTTAATTTTATGGCATCTAATATATGCATCCGGTGTTAAAATTCCTGAAATCTTCATAAGAATCCAGATTAAAATTACTGAGCACTATAATTTCAGAAGCATACCTGAATCTATTATTGTGTGTAGAGATTCTTGATTCTTGATTATGGACTTCCAAACTAATCTCTATCTTTTTTGTTAAAGAATTCTCACTTAGAGGGTTTTGAGAATAAAAGGAGGTTAAGATAGAATGAGGACCATAATTACTGTATTTAAGAAAACTGACGAACGGGTTTAATTAAAACCGTCTATTAGTTATTTTGTGTTAACTATCACTTCTGCCCCTCATAGAAGTAATAATTAAAACGCTAGTATCTATGTATTTAACCCACAACAATTATACCCTTAACCATTTAATTAAAATTAAATACATCACTTAATTATTGGCTAATTAAATAATAGCACAGACATTTTATTTGTTTCACGTGTGGCCCCAATATTATATTAATTAAAATTAATCTAACAATCTTCCACTGGGCCACAAATAAAATCTAAAATGTGTTTAACTTAATGAGCTCACAAAATAGCTATTATGTCCTTAGAGTATGTCCGGACAATCTCGTCCATTAACTACATCAATTTAGGATCATAACGGCCCTTGTTACATCAATCGTAACTCAAGCTATCCATGGTCACATATATCAATATAGTTAAATGACATAGACCAATTGTGGATACATAGCATGGAAATTACATGGAATGTGATCTAAACATGTCTATTCCCAACTGGTCCTACTTTACTTGATTGAGATCTAAACTTAATTATCCCAATAGAGTGTAAGGAACTGAAATACTTTATTTATGTAGAAAATAATCCGAATTATATATTTAATATCCAAAAGTCACACATAGTAAATAGTACAAACTCCCACTAAATATGAATATCCTCAAGTAAAATCACACTCATATGAGCAGTGTGCTCATGAAAGACCTTAGGTGGCAATCCTTTAGTGGGTGGATCCGCTATCATGGAGTTTGTTCCAATGTTCTTTATAGATATTTGTCCACTCTGTACTCTTTCTTTCACAACAAGGAACTTGATTTCAATGTGTTTTGACTTTGTAGAGCTCCTGTTGTTGTTGGAATATAAAACGGCTGACTTATTATCACAAAAAATCTTGAGCCGTCTTTCTACACCCTCTAGAATACACATCCCAGTGACAAAATTATGCAGCTATATTTCTTGATTGGATGCCTCATAACATGCTACAAACTCTGCTACCATAGTTGATGAAGCTACAAGTGTCTGCTTGGCAGATCTCCAAGAAATTACTCTACCAGCCAACAAGTAAATATAGCCTGATGTGGATCTTTTGTTGTTTTGGCATCCAACAAAATCGGAGTCGGAATACCCAATGATCTCTAACTGATCCGACCTCCTATATATGAGCATGTACTCCTTTGTTCTCTATAAGTATCTCATAATCTGTTTGGCTGCTTTCTAATAATCCATGCCGGGATTGTTTAAATATCTGCCCAACATGCCAACTATAAACGCAATATCTGGACGCGTACACACTTGAGCATACATAAGACTCCTCATAGCTGAAGAATAAAGAATTTTCTCCATTTCCTTGATTTCAAGATTGGTCTTAGGGCATTAATTAAGGCTGAATTTATCTCCTTTAGCGACAGCGGTGTCACCTGGTTTATTGTTTTGCATGCCAAACCTCTTCAAAACTTTATCGATATAGTTTCTTTGTAACAATCCTAGAATACCCTGAGAACGATCCCGATGTATCTCGATTCCAAAAACAAAAGAGCTATCAACAAGATCTTTCATCTCAAAATGTTTTGATAGAAAACTCTTGGTGTCATAGAGTATGCATATATCATTTGTGGCAAGCAATATGTCATCATCATATAAAATTAGAAATATATGTTTACTCCCACTGAACTTGTGATACACACATTCATCAATAACATTTGCCTCAAAACCAAATGAGATAATTATTTGATGAAACTTAAAGTACCACTGACGAGAAGCTTGTTTAAGCCTATAGATGAATTTGGTTAGCTTACAAACCATTTTCTTTGGGTCTTCCAACACAAACCTTTCTGGTTGTACTATATAAATTGTTTCCTCAATGTCATTATTAAGGAAAGCAATCTTAACATCTATCTGATGTAACTCAAAATCAAAATGTGCAACAAGTGCCATAATTGTCCTAAAAGAGTCTTTCGTAAAAACAGGAGAGAAAGCCTCTTTATAATCAATTCCTTCCTTTTGAGTAAAGCTTTTAGCTACAAAACATGCTTTATACCTTTCCGTATTACCATTTGAATCTCTTTTGGTTTTAAATATCCATTTACAACCAATAGGCTTTGCACTGGAAGGTAATGGGATAAGTTCCCAAACTTTATTGTCTTGCATTGACTTGTACTCTTTATTTATAGCTTCGATCCATTTATAAGAATTGGATCTTTGCATGGCTTGATGAAAGTTGATTGGGTTATCTTCCATCACTCCAGTTTCATCCTCATGTTCCTGAAGAAATACTGTATAATCATTCAGAATAGCATTTCTCCTTTCTCTTGTGGATCGTTTTAATTGCACAGGCTCTTGAGATTGTTGAGTTTGTTCCTCAGGAACAATCATCTCATATTGATTCTGGGGTTGAACAACATTGTCAGATGGTTGAGGATCCAAATTTACTTCACAATCAATGACATGTATTAAAACTTGTACATTATCAAAAGCAATAGTGTATCATTCTTCCTCTTCAAAGACAATGTTTCTTACTGGATTTCTCCCCTCAAACTCAACATCCTCAAAAAATGTAGCAGTTCCCATCTCAAAAATTGATCTTGTACTAAGATCATAAAACTTAAAGCCCCTTGATCGCTCTGCATAGCCAACAAAGTAGCTGCTTACAGTTTTGGAATCTAATTTCCTTTCATGAGGTCTATAAGGCCTCGCTTCAGCTTGACATCCCCAAATATGTAAATGCTTTAGACTAGGCTTTCAAACTGTCCAAAGCTCATAAGGTGTTTAAGCAGCCGCTTTAGTTGGCACAGAGTGATTTTGGTAAAGTAGAATGACTGATCATAAGGTGTTTACGATATAAGATGATGTTTTTGGTGCTTCATCACAAAGTGATTTTGGTAAAGTAGAATGACTGATCATACTCCTTATCATATCTTTAAGAGTGCGGTTTCGTCTATCAGATATACTATTCATGCTAGACGATCCTGACATAGTATATTAAGGGACAATTCCACATTCCTCTAGGTATTTAGCAAACGGTTCTGAACGTTATTCACTTGAACCATCATACCTACCGTAGTATTCACCATCACGGTTAGACCTAACATTTTTAATCTTTTTTGTTGAGTTGTAACTCAACTTTGGCTTTAAATGTTTTGAACACATGTAAAGACTGTGATTTTTCATTAATCAGGAATATATAGCCATATCTCGAATAGTCGTTTATGAATGTAATGAAATATTATTGACCATTCCAAGTAGCTGTAGGGAATGGTCCACAGATGTCTGTATGAATTAATTCCAAGACGTCTGAAGTTCTGTAGGCTCTTAATTTCTTACTTTTGATTTGTTTTCCCTTGATACACTCAATACAAACATCAAGGTCTGTAAAATCAAGAAATCCTAAAATCTCATCAGACACTAATCGCTCAATTCTAGTTTTAGAGATGTGACCTAAGAGTTTGTGCCATAATGAGGCCGAATTTGCTTTCTCTAATTTATACTTTGTACCTCTGGAACTAAAATGCAGGTTTTCATTATAACTTGAAATAATTTCAAGCAAATATAGATTGTCATAAGCATTAAGCAAACTGGTTCTAATAACATTAGAATTGATCGATGAACTAAATTGTCTGTTTACATATGAACAAAAATAACCAGATTTGTCTAAAACAGAAACTAAAATCAAATTCCATCTAAAAGACAGAACAATAAATGTATTTAACAAATCCAAATAACAACCAGTTTTCATAAGTAATCTAAAATGCCCAATTGCTTCAACTTCTACCGTTTTACCATCTCCTACATAAATGCATCTTTTAACATCACTTGGTGGCCAGTAGCTCAGGCAACCTTGCAGTGAAACACAAATGTGAGTAGTAGCACCCGAATCTATCCACCATGTGTTTCTTGGTACTGAAGCTAAATTAGTTTCAGAACAAACCAAAGTAAAAAATGTACTTTTATATACATGCCATGCATGATATTTTTGACATTCCTTCTTCACAGAAACAACCATGCTCGGCCTTTGGTTTCTTTAGCTTTGGACCCTTAGAAGCAGCAACTTCACCTTTTTCTTTCTTTTGCCCTTATCTTTAGAAGTGCTTATCACATGTGCATATTTAGTTTTCTCTTACTTCAGTCTCTCTTCTTCTTGAACACAAAAGGAAATCAGTTCATTAAGATTCCACTTCCCTTTCTGACAGTTGTAACTGACTTTGAAATGATCAAATTGTGCTGGGAGAGAGATAAGGACCAAATGCACAACCAAATAATCAAATAGGTCAAGCGCTAATGCCTTAAGCTTAGAAGCAAGATGAGATATCTCTATGATGTACTCCCGAACATTTCCCTTGCCTTTATACTTCAATGAAATCAAGCTCGCTAAATGCGTACTTGTTTCGGCCTTATCATTTTTTGTAACATTTTTGAATTTTGGCAAGAAACTCATTAGCACTTGTAACCTCATCGGTTATAACACTCTTAAATACCTTTGGAATACCGCGCCTCATGATCATAAGACTCATCTTGTTAGATCGATCCCACTTCTCATAATACAGCACATCCTCAGAAGTACTGTCATCAGTGAGTTCGTCCGACTTAGGGTGTCTGAATGATTAGTCTAGATCCATGTAGCCTAAGAGAATCATCATATTCTCTTTCCAATCATGAAAATTAGTCCCATTCAAAATCGGAACAGTATTCATATTTGTAGATATAGAAGTAGCAAATAGAAAAGTTGAATCGAGAACAAAAGTAAATAAAATATAAATAAATAAATAATGCTCACATTAAACAACTGAATTAATAATCTTTAAAAATTTAAAAGCAAATTATAACAATTCAAGATACCTAGCACAACATTAGTAACAAGTCTTTGAACTATAATACGAACTGTAAATGGTACTCTTGTTGCAATGATCAAATTTTGACAATAAGTTATGTCAAGTAATGAACCTATCTTTGGATTAGTACATTACTCATATTAAGATATTTTAATAATCGTCACAAATTTACCATCATAAGTGTGTGTGCAATTAGGCCAAATATTAACCTTCCTTTGGGTCGATTAACATCTGCAGGAATTACATAAACACAAACATCTAACACTCCAAATAAACTAATCTATACAAGAGACATCACTTTAGTGACTTCCCGCTTTAATTAGTATATTTTTAATGTGAGACCAATAATTAACTTAAATGTTACAAAACAATTTAATTTAAAGATTATAAAACCGGAACTGTACAAATCAAATTGATTTTATTTCATTCGCATATTATATATTTGCCCAGTTTGAAACCAATTATAATGCACAAGACTATATAACCGCATGTTACAGTTAACATTTTATACGCTAAAGCCACAATGCAATGGCGAATTGAATTGAAATATTATTAAGATCAAAACTGAAACATTGGAACATGCGAGCGAAATCAATTCATGTGATTTAATTAAAAATCACCATTAAACCCGAAAACGAAACTGTGGCCAATTAAACTGGAAGCAATTTATGATTATTATTAAATCATAACCGAAACTTGCCAACTCAATCAAATCTATTTCATTTAAATCACGGCCTATAAAAACTTAATTCAATTGATTTAATTTAAAATTATTATTAAACTAAAACCGAACTAGAACATGCATGGCCACCGAACTTAGAATCAAAGCAAGATCTTGAAACTTTGCACATGATTTCACGTGTGCAATCCACCAATAGTTTCGTTTCGTCATGAGGCCAACAAAACCAATTCAACTATTCCCTATAACTAAGTCAAGGATTAATAGTTTGATTCGAATATAACCATTAATAAAAAATTGCAACTCAATAATCTAATCATGGTAAAATTGTAAGAAAATAAAAAATAAATGTAAAAAGAGGACACTAAAAATTACGTGGTTCGGTTTTTAGCTTACGTCCACGGGCGAAGACAGAAGAAAATATTTTACTAGTGAAAATAAATTACAAGTATTATAATATTTTAGCTCACTTTCCAAAGTCTCAATACACCCAAACTCTCTAAATTACTTTAATAAGAGCTTATTAATCTAAGCCTACAAAAACTCTCTCAACTAAAATTGCTCTCTAAATTGGAATGATAAATGAGGGTGGGAAGCCCTCTTTATATAGCCAAGAATTTGACTCCATCTTTTTTTTTTTTAATATAGTGCCAGTCAACACGGCACCAGAGATGGAACCGACCATCATGACTTTGAACACATGTTTGGTAGCGGCAGCCCCGGGATCTTACTATGGAATGGCTATTTTTTCCTTCGCTTGGTCTACTCTTCCTATGGTTGCCCCTGGCTTTCTCGGATAAGTTATTTTAAAAATAAGTCTAAGGTTCTGATCAGCCACGGGCCCTTTTGGTTAAACATGATCAACATAGCAAGAGCAAATTTTGCTCGACCATTTGACCTCATGTAACGATTATCATGGCTCAGCTAGCTACACTTTACTAGCTATACAATGTAACCACATTTTTAACAGGTACTTAGTGGGCTACTTAACGAATCGGAAATTCCAGATATTGAATAAAGGGGATGTTTACGTGCAAAAATCCTGCAGCTCTCCCAATGTTCATATTGCATATTTAGATCAATTTAAGAGCTATTTCACATCATTGCTCAAATTTCGATCAAATTACCCACTGTTCATAAGTTGTTCTATAAATACAAATATATTCTAATTCCCTATAGAAGTTAACACTTTCTTTTTTTGGTTAAAAGCGGACCGATTCCTCTTGACATCAAGAGCTATGTTAGTAAATGAAAAGGTTATCTTACAAAAATCAATGCATGAGCAAGCTGTTAAAATCTTGGATTTTTGTCTTTGGACGTCAAGAACTGCTGGTGCAGGTTTTAACGAAAGCAGACATCTACGTACTAGCAATTTTCACATATACAAAAGAGCTTTACTATTTTCATATCATTCAATTTAGGTGTTGATTCAAGAATCAAAATTGGAATCATTCAATTTTCTTGTCTACTCACCACGCGCTGTGAAGTAAGCCAAGTTATCCAAAGAGAAGGATCCTTCAATATTCATTACCTTGAAACATCCCATATTAATTGGTTGGTAGGCCCTGACAGTGAGAGTAAAGGCTTAGAGTTGGACAAATACGCAAGAGGCAAATATGTGGCAAATCGTTACTCTAAAAATTACCACTCAAGTCATGTCTTTTCCTGCCATGGGAAGGCTGAAAATGATGTACATTTGTATTCAAAAGAGTCCTTGGAGATATTATTAAACTAAGTTGCTAAAATTAGCGAAATGGTCAAAACTTGATTGAAAAGCAAAATAAAACATAGCACAGTGAGAAAGAGACTTAACAAGCCTTACCTTTCTCAAAAGCATGATACAGAAAAAAATACATTTAAATCTCAATTGGCATCTCATTCCTCTTAAGTCTGATACATCTTATTCGATAAATGTAGCAAATGGGTTGTCAGATAGTCCTTTCTTCAATATATAGAGAATCTTATCATTTCTTCACCAAGGAAATGAGAAGATTTGCAAAAGCTCCTCGCCCCTTTTCCAAAATCTCATCAGTCACCTTGATTTCATATCGACGATAGATCTCCTCCGCGTTGGCATCATCTCCACAAATACTAGACACAAGCGATTCTGCCACTGCCCGTACAAGCCTTGTCACGTGCTTGCCTCTTGCGTATTTGTCCAAGCCTTCGTTATCATTTTCGACAAAGCCTTCCAACCAACTTACATGGAATGTTTCAAGCTGAAGGATATCAAAGGATCCTTCTCTTTCAATAACTTGCTTTACTTCGTCAACATAAGGCGTATAGATTGGAAAATTGGATGATTTTAGTTTTGATTCTTCAATCAACCCCTGAAGTGAATGAAATAATTAAAAAGAGATCCGCCATTATAAAATACTTATCGTATAAATGCACGATAAAATTAATTTAATTTTTTTAATATGTATAGAGAGAGAGAGAGAGAGAGAGAGAGAGACGATACTTCGGAGATCATGTCTTTTATAACCAACAGTGCTGGCTCTCCAGGACTAGTAGCATGGAAACTGTCATTGTATAGAAGGGTAAGAATCATGCGACCTCCACACTTCAATTCTTCAGACCGAAATTTGAGAAATGCTGAGAAATCACTCTTAAATTGATCCAAATATGCTCTATGGATATCGAATTCACTCGTTGGCTCTTTAGGTATCTGATAAAGCAATAAATCAAGGGAACTGATTAGTCAAGATGATTATCAATTTCTTGAATTTGAAAATTTTAAGTGATAATTTGATTTAATAGTCATTAGATACAAATATACACCAGTAAAAGTTCAGGCATGGCAGAAAATTATTAAAAGATCCAAGTTCTTGCCTGAGAGAGCCAGTGGAGAGCGTTAGAAGAATAAACAAAATCAAGGAAATTGGTAGGAAATAGCCTTGCATGGAAAGATCCAGGGGCTGCAGCTACGAAACATGAACCAGATTCGTGTCCCTTTTCTGTTCTCAATCTCTCATAGAAGCTTTGCAGGGATTTGAAAACGGTGTTGAAATCACTTCCAGGAAGATCATTGAGGAAAGAATGCAAAGCGGGTGGCTTACGATTTAAGCGATTACAAATCTTGTCCAGGGAATCAATTGCTTCCCATGTTGGCAACAATGCATTAGGCCCTGAAGAGCACCCCATATCTGCAACTGTTATGCAGTCTGGGAAGCCGTTGCAATACAGATCATTCAAGCTTTGTTCTAGTAGAGGCTTTGCTTTCACGATTGCTTCTTTCTGAAAATAATATAAGAAATGAAAACGCTTAGTAAAGAAGAAACAAGATTTGATAATTGTGTTGATCATTTTGAAGCTTGTGGGTGAAAAAAGAGAGATTATTACCTGTGCAAGTGAGTTGTTAGCATAGCTATTTTCTCCTTCCCCTCCATTCATGTGCAGAATTTTCTCTACCTCCATTGCTGCGCTTTCTGCTTCTCTCCAGTTCGGTCAATGCTGCAGGCAACTATGATGTACCAAGGCCTTCGAATTAATATAATGCCATCAAATTCATAGAAACGTTCTGATAGCATCGTCAATTGGCTATTGAATGTAATTATAATATTAGTGGCAGCTGCAAAACGTTTACCAGCTGCAAAATTTTATCAGATTAATTCACGCAGTCGGATGGTGGAATTCGGTGGAGTAGATAAATAATTGATATTATTCTAGTATCGACTAAGCAAGCACATGAGTTTTTATAAAATAAGAATTTTTATTAAATAATTGATTTCAAAAGTTACAATGACAATACCTTACCATTCATAATAGGATAAACATACTTTTCAAATTAGTTTAAAAAGAAAATTAAATGAAAAATAAAAGATTAAAACACCTAAGTAAAAAAAAATATATATTAAAAGGAACAAGGGTTTAAAAGCATACCAACCCTACAGAAAAAGGAAGTTATATTTGTGAACCGACTTAGGGCCAGTTTGGTAATACTGTAACTTTTAAAATAATTACTCTTAGTTGTACTATAGAAATAATCAGCTGTGAAGAGAATCAGTTAAATGTTTGGTAAATTTTATTTTTAAAAGTATTGTGAATTTTAAAAGCAATTATGAGTATTTGGTAAAACTTACTATTAAATTACTGTAAGAAAATAAATGACTAAAATGTATATAATATAAGATAAATGTGCACATACAATATCTTTAATTGTGTATTATAATAATTTTAACTAAAATAAAATTTATACTATATCCATTTTATTTCTTTTTTATCTTAAAACAATTGATAATTTAAAAATCAACTATAATTTTCAATAAATAACATCAAGCAAAGTTTAACTAGTTATTCCAAAAAAAAAAATGTAATTGAGCTACAAAAACTTAAAACGAATACAAATAATAGATTGTCATGCAATTTCATATTCTCATTCAACTTGCAGCAATATTATTTCCGTAGAACTTCCATTTCTCGTGCTTCAAGTCTATTGTTGATATATTCTTCTTCTCATCCTTCTCGTCCACCATTGATCTCTCTCTCTCTCTCTCTCTTCATTGGTGTAATTTTTAGAAACAAAAACATTGCAACTGCACATGCATGGAATCTTTCATATGCAAATAAATCCAAATAAGACAAAAAACAAATATTAAAATAAAAATTGCATAGGCATGAAATCGTTTATATATAAACAAACCAAAATAAAACAACAATAAATATTATAAAAAAAATTACATTGAATATGCATGAAAGGATGATGAATCACTTGCTGTTATTGAATATGATGATGGAACACATACAAGATCTTTCTTTGTTGCTCTAGAGAAGTTTTGATAGAATGTAAAATATGAGAAAGAACTAGGATAAATAGAAGTAATCGTGAATTATAATAAAATTATTAAAATATTAATTTTTTTAATCTAAATGAGGATAATTTTGGGTTTAGATAATAATTGTAAGAATATTGATAGAATTATATTAAAGGATAAAATTGATTATCAAAATTATAATTTAAAAATTAGTCATTCCCTATTTTTCAAAATCAGTTGTAGGAGGAGTTTATTTTGGTAAAAGTGGTTTTGATTTTTTTTTTCTACCAAACACCAAAATTAGCTTTTTAATTTTTGAAATCACTTTTAACTCTCCCAAAAACAATCCCAAATAGGTCCTTAAGCAAAACTGCTGAAAGTAGCAAAAGTAGGAAAATTTTATTAAAATATAAAAAAAATCCCAAAAGCAAGTTACGAAACAAAAGATATTTAAAGTAGACATTTGATCTCATGTATCATCAATCGTCTTGGCTCAGCTAGCTTTATTTTACTAGCCATAGAAAATCCATCCTTATACGTATTAAGAAGGATATGTTATTAATTCATGCTCTATTGCTCTCTCCGACGGCGTAATTATTGACTAAGATCACATTCTTCTGACGACCGAAAACGGGCCGGGCACTCGGCCTAGATCTTAAAAGCCGAAGACCATCATGACTGGGCCGAGCCTTGCATGAATCGATCTAATCAAAATGAAGCCGAGAGTTGAGTGAGACCCTTCAAATAACTCTTACACCCCCCTTCCCCTTTTTTTTTTTAATTTACCTATTATAATTGTGCAAATATTAAAAAATTTATAATGAATCCTCTTTAATTCCAAAAATAACCCTGATTTCTTAACTTACTCCTCTTCATCCCGCTTTACTCTTAGAATTGCAGGAAATTAAAAAAAATTTAATTCTGAAAAAAGTTTAAGGTTTGCTTAGTATGATACACCAGAAACAACAATACTTTAGATTTCAAGGAAAAATTAAAAAAAAAAAAAGAACCATTCCTTTAAAAGCATTTCGTGCTCCGCCACCACCGCCATGCCTCTTTCATCCTCTTCTTCTCTGAAGAGTGTTGCTGTTAACCAGGGAAATTGTTTGACTGGAGGTAAAAAAAAAAAAAAAAAAGAGGTTTGAACCAGGGAAATTGTTTGCCCATTTAAATCTTATAACTATTATTCCATGAATGTCAAGTAATCTTGTTGTTTTAGAACGTAAATCGGCTTGAAAAAAGAACATATATTGAATTAAATATTTCAGAATGTTTGAAAGCTCGGATAGTAATTAAGTAATTAGCTCACGATATTGTCCTACCACATTCATAATATTTCATCTTGATAGATATTTATAATTTGTAAGTTGAATTGATTAGGGGTGATATGGACTTTTTATTATAAAATACCTTAATTTATTAACTTTCTAAATTTGGATATGATAAGTGTCATAGTCCATTTGAGTTTGGACGTAAATGGTTTTACTTTATACGCAACCTCCAATTAAAATAATTATTACTTTACTTGAATATGTGATTTAGTTTATAATGCCCTGACGTCGAGAATGTTTCAGGCCACCGGCTCGGCTCCGGGATCCTCTGGCTATATGAATATTACTGATCTTAAAGGTGGTAAAAAGTACTCTTCTTTATATTTAATTAATTAAGAAGGTTCAAATCAGGTTCATATTTTAGTTATTTTAGAAAAATTAATTTAAATTTATTTAGCCTCCCATGGGAAGGGTGAAAATGATGTACATTTGTATTCAAAAGAGTCCTTCGAGATATTATTAAACAAAGTTGCTAAAATTAGCGAACTGTCAAAACTTTATTGAAAAGCAAAATAAAACATAGCACATTGATAAAGAGACTTAACAAGCCTTACCTCTATCAAAAGCATGATACAGAATAAAATATATTTAAATCACAAATGGAATCTCATTCCTCTTAATAAGTCTGATACATCTTATTCGATAAATATAGTGCATGGGTTGATGTATAATCCTTTCTTTAATGTATAGAGAATCTTATAATTTCTTCACCAATGAAATGACAAGATTTGCAAAGGCTCCTCGCCCCTTTTCCAAAATCTCATCAGTCACCTTGATTGCATATCTACGATAGATCTCCTCCACGATGGCATCATCTCCACAAATACTAGACAAAAGCGATTCTCCCACTGCCCTTACATGCCTTGCCACATACTTGCCTCTTGCGTATTTGTCCAGGCCTTCGTTATCATTTTCGACAAAGCCTTCCAACCAACTTACATGGAATGTTTCAAGCTGATGGATATCAAAGGATCCTTCTCGTTCAATAACTTGCTTTACTTCGTCAACATAAGGCGCATAGATTGGAAAATTGGATGATTTTAGTTTTGATTCTTCAATCAACCCCTGAAGTGAATGAAATAATTAAAAAGAGATCCGCCATTATAAAATACTTATCGTATAAATGCACGATAAAATTAATTTAATTTTTTTAATATGTATAGAGAGAGAGAGAGAGAGAGAGAGAGAGAGAGAGAGACGATACTTCGGAGATCATGTCTTTTATAACCAACAGTGCTGGCTCTCCAGGACTAGTAGCATGGAAACTGTCATTGTATAGAAGGGTAAGAATCATGCGACCTCCACACTTCAATTCTTCAGACCGAAATTTGAGAAATGCTGAGAAATCACTCTTAAATTGATCCAAATATGCTCTATGGATATCGAATTCACTCAGTGGGTCTTTAGGTATCTGATAAAGCAATAAATCAAGGGAACTGATTAGTCAAGATGATTATCCAATTCTTGAATTTGAAATTTTTAAGTGATAATTTGGTTTAGTAGTTATTAGATAAAAAATATACACCAGTAAAAGTTCAGGCATGGCAGAAAATTATTAAAAGATCCAAGTTCTTGCCTGAGAGAGCCAGTGGAGAGCGTTAGAAGAATAAACAAAATCAAGGAAATTGGGAGGAAATAGCCTCGCATGGAAAGATCCAGGGGCTGCAGCTACGAAACATGAACCAAATTCGTGTCCCTTTTCTGTTCTCAATCTCTGATAGAAGCTTGGCAGGGATTTGAAAACGGTGTTGAAATCACTTCCAGGAAGATCATTGAGAAAAGAATGCAAAACGGGTGGCTTACGATTCAAGCGATTACAAATCTTGTCCAGGGAATCAATAGCTTCCCATGTTGGCAACAATGCATTAGGCCCTGAAGAACACCCCATATCTGCAACTGTTATGCAGTCTGGGAAGCCGTTGCAATACAGATCATTCAAGCTTTGTTCTAGTAGAGGCTTTGCTTTCACGATCGCTTCTTTCTGAAAATAATATAAGAAATGAAAACGCATAATAAAGAAGAAACAAGATTTGATAATTGTCTTGATCATTGAAGCTTGTGAGCGAAAAGAAGAGAGATTATTACCTGTGTAAGTGAGTTGTTAGCATAGCTATTTTCTCCTTCTCCTTCATTCATGTGCAGAATTTTCTCTACCTCCATTGCTGTGCTTTCTGCTTCTCTCCAGTGCGATCAATGCTGCAGGCAACTATGATGTACCAAGGCCTTCAACTTAATATAATTTTATCAAATTCATAGATACGTTCTGATAGCATCATCAATTGACTATTGACTGTAATTATAATATTAGTGGCAGCTGCAAAACTTTTACCAGCTGCAAACGTTTACCAGGTTAATTGACTTTTACGGCGGGCGGAATATGGCGGAGCAGATAAAGCATACCAACCCCACAGAAGAAGGAAGTTATATTTGCTGACCGACTTTAGCAAAGCTGCTAAAATTAGCGAAGATGGGGAAATTTTATTAAAATTGAAAAAAAAAAACCTCCCACAAGCAAGTTACGGAACAAAAGATATTTAAAGTACACATTTGATCTCATGTATCATCAATCATCTTGGCTCAGCTAGCTTTATTTTACTTGCTATATAAATCCATCCTTATACGTATTAAGAAGGACCTGTTATCAATTCATGCTCTCTCCGATGGCGTAGCTATTGATTAATTTCACATTCCGCGGCAAAGGGGCCGGGCTTGGAGAAGCCCATATTTGGTTGGATTTTAAAAGCCGAAGACCAGCATGACTGGGCCGAGCCTTACAAGGATCGATCTAATCAAAATGAAGCCAATAGTTGAGTGAGACCCTACAAATTGCAGGAAATTAAAAAAATTATTTCTGAAAAAAGTACAACGTTTGCTTGGGATCATACACCAGAAACAGCAATGCTTGGGACCGTGTCTCAGTCCCATTGTGGCTTATCATCGCCTAGTAAGCTATTGCCTCACCAACTAGCTAATTAGACGCGAGGCCCTCCTCAGGCGGATTCCTTTTTTTGCTTCTCAGCCTACGGGGCATTAGCAGCTGTTTCCAGCTGTTGTTCCCCTCCCAAGGTAGGTTCTTACGCGTTACTCACCCGCCCGCCATTGGAAACACCACTTCTTGTCCGACTTGCATGTGTTAAGCATGCCGCCAGCGTTCATCCTGAGTAAAGATCGAACTCTTCATGAGATTCATAGTTGCATTAATTATAGCTTCCTTGTATTCCTTTAAAACCATTTCGTGCTCCCCCACCACCACCATGGCTCTTTCCATCTTCTTTGTTACAGAGCATGGTCAGAGCTGTGAGGATGAGCACACTTAATAACTTGCTAGCTGACGTGTAAAAGAGTTTGTTAGCTGAGTCAACTGCTTTGTTAACCAATTAGTTTAGCGTGTATAGAATATAAAATAGATTTAGTTTACATTGTAACTAAGTATAAATAAAGAGCTGTAAGCACGATTGTGTTGTTGGTTTTGATTCAATAAATTCCAAATTCTTCTTCATAACTTTTCTTCATTTTCTCATTGTTTTTCTTACTCTCCAAACACAAAATTACAAATTCTTTCATGGTATCAAAGCAAACAATGATAAGCTCGAATCAAACCTTTAGATCTTATAGTTTTGTTACTCTTGTGAAACTCAACCAGAATAACTTCATTGTTTGGAGAACTCATATTTTAACAACGATTAAAGGTAACGGCTTGGAGAGCTTCATCAATGGTGATTGAGCCTGTCTAGAGCAATTTCTTCCATCAGATGTCACTGGAGCTATTGATTCAACAAGATCAAAGGATCGAGAAATTAATCCAGAATTTTTAGCTTGGGTGAAGACTAATTTGTTGATTCTGAGTTGGATGATGTCATCCATTCAACAAAATTTACTGGCAACAGTGATTCATTGCTCTACTGCTAAAGAGCTTTTGACACACTTACTAGTATGTTTATCTCACAATCTCAGGCTAGAATAATGCCTCTTAAAATGCAGATTCAGACACTTAAAAAAGGCTCAATGTCAATGATTGATTATTTTGCTAAAATGAAAAGGTTATCTGATAGCTTAGCTTTGGCTGGCAAACCTATTGAATTTAACGCTTTTGTTCAATATGTTTTGACTAGATTGGATTTCTTAGATTATGAGTCTCTTGTTACAAGTGTCTTAGGTAGAGGTAACAAGATTAATCTTGATGAGTTTTACTCTTTACTGTTAAGTCATGAGCATAGAGTTGAGCAGAAGAGAGGCAAAATTGCTAGTGATGTTACCCATAATTTGTCAGCTAATATGGCACAAAAACAGTTTAATTCTAGAAAAAATGCTGGTGATAATCCAAGGTATAATAATAATGGAACTTATAGTGGAGGTGTCTATGGAAATTTTGCTAATGGAAATGGTATGGGACAATCTGGTGATGGTAATTCAACTATTGTTTGTCAAATCTGTTTTTTACCAGGTCATGGAGCTCACAAGTGCAAGAATAGGTACAATTATGCTTTTGTACCTTCAAGGAATCAAGCAAGAGGAAATTTTAATGGCAATTTTAGGGTTGGTCAAACGAATTTTGGAATGGGATTTGGAAATTCATGTGGCAGATTTTTTAATGGTGCTTATGGCAGAGGGTTTAACTCTCAATTTGGCAATGCTTTTACTAATCATAATGCTGGAAATTTTAATTTGCCAAGAGGTCCAGGATATCAAAGCTATATGATGTGCTCAGATCCAGCAGCTTTTTATGTTACCCAACCTGGTAGCTCCAATGGTGCGTAGCTCCAATGGTGCAAGTTTTTCTACTTCTGGTTTTGGTTTTACTGGAGATTACAGTGGTTGCTCTCCTTCTGCACCCACAGTTCCTACTCTTGAGTTGGTTGAAGATCCCACCTGGTACATTGGCAGTGGTGCAATTAATCATATCACCAATGATGCAGGTAAACTTCTTGAACCAAAATCTTATAGTGGAAGTGAAAAGTTGCTTGTTGGTAATGGTGCTTCTTTGCATATTAAACAAGTTGGATCAGTATTGCTAGTCACAACTACATCGGAACCTTTATTGCTAAGTCATGTTCTTTATGTTCCTCAAATAACCAAAAATTTATTGAGTGTCTCGAAACTTCTAGCTGATAATAATGCTACTATTGAATTTCTTGCAAATTTTTGTTTTGTTAAGGCCAGGAGCTTAGGGACCATCTTGCTTAAAGGAATTGCAAAATGAGGATTGTATCAAGTTCAGATTGCAACCCAATCTTCTGATGATAGCCCAGTTTCATTTTGTCAATATTTTGTCAATCACTTTGAATCTATGTTTGCTTATTTTGATTCTTTGTCTTGTAATAGTTCAGCTGTCTAGAATAATCTTTTCCCTGTCAGTAATAACTCATGTAAGTCAGCCCTGATAGCTAATACAAGCACTACTGACATTAATTTGCTTCACAAAAGGCTAGGACGTCCAACTTTTTATACTCTTAAAAATGTATTGAAGGATTGTACTGATTTTTCCTTAAATAAAATCAAACACTTGAGTTTTTGTAATGCTTGTCAGTTTGGTAAAAGTCATCTAATACACTTTAATTATGTTCCAACAAAAACAATAGAGCCTCTTCAACTCTTGTATGCTGATCTTTGGGGTCCTTCTCATGTTACTTCAACTCAGGGTTATTCCTATTATTTGTCCATTCTAGATTATTTTAGTAGGTTTACATGGATCTTTCCCTTGACTGCTAAATCTGATGCTCTTCAAGTGTTTTTAAACTTCAAAAACTTCATTGAAAAACACTTGCATAGGCATATCAAAACTATCCAGACAGATTGAGGAGGGGAATTTAGATGTTTCTTCATATATCTTGATCAATTTGGTATTCAATTATGACATCCTTGTCCTCATATTCATCATCAACATGGTAGAATAGAAAGAAAAAATAGGTACATTGTGGATATTGGCCTTACTTTGTTAGCTCAAGCAAGTTTGCCACTAAAATTCTGGTGGAATGCTTTTCACATAGTTATGTTCCTCATCAATAGATTATCTACACCAACCTTGAATATTATTTCACCTTATCAAAAAATCTTTCATAAAAAACCAGATTACAATTTTCTGAGAACCTTTGGTTGTGCTTGTTATCTTTACCTCAGGCCATACAATAGGTACAAACTTGAGTTTAGATCAAGTAGACGTGTCTTCATTAGGCACATCTCTCAACATAAAGGGTACCGATGTCTTCATTCTTCTGGTAGGGTGTACATCTCCAAGCATGTCATCTTTGATGAAAACTCCTTTCCATATGTGCCTGGCTCAGACTTTTCTTCTGTCACAAAATCATGTAATTCAAATAATACAGTCTCTCATTCGTCCACTATATCTACTTCTATCTTTGCTCATTTTCTAGCAATGCAATCTCCTCTGCAATCCTCTTCAGCAAGTGGTTCCTCCTAGTCTTCAACAACAATTTCTAGCCAGGTAAATTCCTCTGATTCTTCTTCTCATACACCACAAATGTCTGATATTCAACCTTTAAATGATACTCAATCACCACCACATATAATGCCTGCTGCACCACCAATAGGACATTATATGATCACCAGATCTAAAGCTGGCATTTTTAAGCCAAAGTCTTATCTTACTGCTCTTTTAGCCACACTCTCAGAACTTACCTTTGTTTCCCAAGCACTTACTGATCCAAAATGGTTTCAAGCAATGCATGAGGAATTTCAAGCACTTCAAAACAATCATACCTGGGTTTTAGTACAACTATCAACACCTGTCAAAGTAATTGGCAGCAAGTGGGTTTTCAGAATTAAATATAACTCGAATGGAACCATTTCTAGATATAAAGCAAGACTTGTGGCAAAAGGTTTCCATCAGACACATGGAATAGATTATACTGAAACCTATAGTCCAGTTGTGAAAGCTTCCACAGTTAGAATAGTTTTGAGTTTAGTTGTCATGAACAAATGGATCCTTGGATAGGTAGATGTAAACAATGCATTCTTGAATGGTTTGTTGGTTAAAGTTGTGTATATGGTCCAACATGAAGGATTTGGTGATCCTACAAAGCCTACTCATGTATGCAAACTCAAAAAGGTCATCTATGAATTAAAGCAAACCCCCCCAGCATGGTTTGACAGATTCAAGAATGCTATGGTAGATCAATGGGGTTTTCTAAACTCTAAATCTGACAGCTCTCTCTTCTATAAGTGGGAAAATAATCATATCTTGCTCGTCTTAGTATATGTTGATGACATAATTGTTATTGGATCTAACTACCAACTAGCGTAGCAAGATAATATGTAGGCTACTTTTGCCTTAAAGGATTTGGGGGAGTTAAGTTATTTTCTTGGGATTGAAGTCTCTAAAACAGCAACTAGAGTTCATCTATTTCAAGCCAAATATATAAATGATCTCTTAGCAAAACATGATATGGCAAGTTGCAATCCAGTTCCTACTCCTACATCCATAGGGCATCATCTCACAAAATGTTCAGGCTCACCTATTTTTAATGCATCTTAGTACATAAGTATAATTGGGGCCTTACAGTATGTGACTCTAACAAGACCTGAGATAGCATTCTTGGTTAACAAACTGAGTCAATATATATCCTTACTAATGACAGAACGTTGGGAAGCATGTAAAAGACTTTTGAGGTATTTGAAGGGAACCATTTATTTTGGCTTGCATTTTTATCATTGTGGAACTTTACAAGTGAACTGTTATAGTGATTCTGATTAGGCATGTGACAAAGATGATAGAAAATCAGTAGCGGGTTATACAGTGTATCTTGGTTCAAATTTAGTTTCATGGTGTTCTAAGATGCAACAAGTGGTTTCAAGGTCCAGCACTGAAGTTGAGTACAGAACCTTAGCTCAAGCTACATCTGAAGTTGTTTGGATTGAAAATCTGCTTAGTGAGTTGAAAATCAAACTTGTTGCAGAACCTATTATGTGGTGTGATAACCAAGATGCTATAGCTTTGGCTTACACTCCACTTTATCATGCTAAAAGTAAGCATGTTGAATTGGACATTTACTTTATCAGGGAGAAAATAGCAGCCAAAAAGATTGAAGTGCAATTTGTTCCAAGTGAGGATCAAACTGCGGACATACTTACCAAGCCACTGACTTTTGATCACTTCCATTATCTTCACAGCAAGCTAAATGTCCATCCTGGACAGTTTAACTTAAGAAGGGATGTTACAGAGCATGGTCAGAGCTGTGAGGATGAGCACACTTGATAACTTGCTAGCTGACGTGTAAAAGAGTTTTTTAGCTGAGTCAGCTGCTTTGTTAACCAATCAGTTTAGCGTGTATAGAATATAAAACAGATTTAGTTTATATTGTAACTAAGTATAAATAAAGAGCTGTAAGCACGATTGTGTTGTTGGTTTTGATTCAATAAATTCCAGATTCTTCTTTATAACTTTTCTTCATTTTCTCATTGTTTTTCTTACTCTCCAAACACATAATTACATATTCTTTCATTCTTCTTCTCTCACTGGTGTTGCTCTTAATCAGAGAAATTGTTTGACTAAAAAAAAAAAAGTGGTCGCTGGAAAAAGATAAATTACCTTTGGCTTTTGTTTTGCCCAATTAAATCTTATAACTATTATCCTATGAATGTCAAGAAATCTTGTTGTCTTATAACTTAAATCGGCTTGAAAAAAGAATATTTATTAAATTAAATATTTCAGAATGTTTGAAAGTTTGGATTGTAATTAGGTAATCAACTCAGCATGTTAAAGACGATGTTTTCATATCACATTCATAATATTTCATATTGATAGATATTTATGATTTGTAAAATAAGTTAAATTGATTAGGTGCGATAAGGACTTTTTATTATAAAGTACATTAATTTATTAACTTTTTAAATTTGGATATGATAAGTATCGTACTCCATTTGAGTTTAGATGTAAATGTTTTTAGTTTATACTTGAGGGGAGAATATGTAATTTTTTCTGACTTTTGTTTCACAATTAATTTAGCTATGATTATTTTACTAAATTAAATAAAAAAGAAAATTTGGGTTTAAATTAAAATAAAAAGGCATGGGAGTGATTTTAAGAAGAAAAAAAAACAGTGATTGACAAGAAAAAGAGAGACATATTATAAAGTTAACGTCTGTTAGCTACTGATTAGTTATTCCATTTTAGTTAGCCACTAATTCTATATTTTTGATGTCCATGAAGAAAAATTAAATGTAACTTAAATCCCAGCCCTAAATACATTTAAATGTCAAATGTCATAATCTCTTACAGATCTTGAAAAAAATGAGATTAAGGGAGAATCCGAATGAAATTAATCTTATTTTATAGGTTTTGATTTGTAAGTTAATTAAGCAGACCAAATCAAGTCGATGGGAGACTATGAAGATTGAATGAATCATCTAGTAGGTACCGGGATTTTATTTTTAATTTTAAATACACATAATCAATGACTTGTTAAAGATATGTTTCTTGAATAAGTGACATTAATTATTAGTGATAATGATGCGAGAGACTTTTAGCTAAAGTTGGGCTACTTAATTGCTTTTATTTTTTTTCACTCTTCCGAATTGGGTTAAATTTTATTTTGAAGTAAATATCAGCACGATTTAACATATTACACATTAGAAACAATGAAAGCTGCAAGCTGTCGTCAGAAAAATTTGGATAGACATTTATCAAAAGTTTGTATATAATATTATTTTCCTTTTTATCAACCAAATGAGCAAAAACCTTATTAAAAAAAAATAAAAAGAAAAATAAAAAGAAAGAAAACAAAAAGACATGAAATTTAGATGGAGACTCGTGAACCTTCCCGCCAACTCCCACCCACAAAAGATAAGAGAATCAAAAGACATTTAAAACCCGGATCCTAAGTTACAGTTCACGTGACTTACAGCTGTTTTTGTCTTGTCTGAGTTGTTACTGTAAAATATCATTTAACCCCTTATACTTTATTTTATTTACCATTTATTAATGAATATTATGAAAATTTCAGTATTATAAAATTTCGTTGAGCCTATTGTATGCTATTTTATTTTATTAAAAACCGTTAGAGTATCAAATTCATCCCTGTAATTTTTAAATTTCCAAAATACCCTCTATTTTATTAAAAATATAATAATTATTAAATGGATTATAATTATAATAATTATTTTATTATAATTATAAATATAATTATAATTTTTAAATTGATTATTATTATTAACAATAATAAAAAGTATTATAATTAATTAATCTATTAACAGTAATTAATAATATTTTTAGTTAAATTGTTAATAATAATTAACAATAATAATTATTAATAATTAATTTTTGAATAATTATTAAAATTAATAATTAACAAAATTGTAAGTAGAAACTCTTTTGACAAAAAATAATAAATGAAAAATAGTGAGAGGAGATAAATTGAATTTTTATAGTATGTATAGATAAGCAGAAAGTTTTATAACACTTATGAATAAATTGTAAATAATATAGAGTTGTCTAATTGAATATAGAGTAGCTTATAATTTTATAGTGTATTCACTAAATAGTAATCAAAATTAGCTTGAAACATAATGAGTTTGAATTGGAATAACTAAAATTGAAATGAGGAGTTAGAATTAGAATAACTTATTTACTTGAAATGCAGGAATTATAATTAGAATGAGCTGTATTACCATTTATGTATTTACTTTATCTTATACTCAAAATTAGAAAGAGTTAAATTGTAATAAATTACTAAAAAATTCTTAATTAATTTTTATCATAATTATGATTTTTTACTTTAATTACTGTGATTATTATTATTCAATAGTTAATTAATAAAAATTATTGTTAATTATTATTATTATTAACAATTTAACTAAAAAATTATTATTAATTATTGTTAATAGATTAATTAATTAATTATATAACTTTTTATTATAATAAAATAATAATTATTAATCCATTTAAAATTATAATTATAATCCATTTAATGATTATTATATATTGTTAATTAAATTGAGGGTATTTTAGGAATTTAAAAATTATAGGGGTTGAATTTGATAAAGAGTTTTAATAAAATAAAATAAAGTACAAGGGGCTCAACGCAAGTTTACAATACAGAAAGTTTTATAATACTAATGTATAAATTGTAAATGACATAAAGTGCAAGGGGCTCAACAATGTTTTACAGTACCAATTCGGAAAAGAAAAAAACTGTAACCGTAGGTTAGGGATCCTTAAAACCCCACTAGAAATCTCATTCGTCCAATACATCTTGTACGTAGCGCAGGGACTAATTTGTCACAGTCCTGCCTTTATTTATATTAAGCTAGAGAGAAACCGACGATCATTTCTTTACCAAGGAAATGAGTAGACTTGCATAAGCTCCTCGCCCCTTGTCCAAAATCTCGTCAGTCACCTTGGTTGCAAATCTACGATAGACCTCCTCCACAGTGGCATCATCGAAAAGATTAGTCAGAAATGATTCTCCCACTGCTCTTACATGCTTTGTCACATACTTGCCTCTTGCGTATTTGTCTGAGCCTTTTTTATCTACTCCGTCAACAAAGCCTACCAACCAACTTACGTTGAATGTTTCAACCTCTTGGATATCAAACGATCCTTCTCTTTTAACAATTTGCTTTACTTCGTCAATGCTTGCTCTGTAGAGCGGAAAATCTTCGAATGATTTCACTTTTGATTCTTCAACCAACCCCTGAAATGCATGAAATAATTAAAACCAAAAGAAAAAGAGATTGTCCATTATATATCAGTCATATATACACACAAAATTAGTTTTTAATATGACTCAGGAGAGAGAAAATACCTCAGAGATCATGTCTTTTAACACCATCAACATTGGCTCTCCAGGAGTAGCATGAAAATTGTCATTATATAGAAGAGTGAGAACCATACGACCTTGGGGTTTCAACTCCTCAGATCGAAATTTGAGAAATGTTGAGAAATCGCTCTCAAATTGATTCAGGTATGCTTTATGGACATCAGATTCATTCCCTTGCCCTTTAGGCATCTGAAAAAACATTAAATCGAGGGAAATGATAAGCCAAGATGATTGATAAATTCTTGAATTTCAAATTGCTTTTGTTGCTGATCTTTAAAAGGTGTTAGTGGTAATTATCATATAAGAATACGCACGGCTCTAAATATACACTTGCCAGAAAATTATTAAGAGATTATTAGTGAAAAAAAACACTAATGAACATGGGATCGCAATTCTTACCCTAGAGAGCCAGTGGAGAGCATAAGAAGAGTAAACCAAGTCAAGGAAATTGGGAGGAAATAGCCTCGTATAGAAAGATCCAGGGCTTGCAGCTACGAAACACGAACCAAATTCATGTCCCTTTTCTGTCCTCAGTCTCTCATAGAAGCTTGGCAGGGATTTGAAAACGGTGTTGAAATCACTTCCAGGAAGATCATTGAGAAAAGAATGCAAAATGGGTGGCTTACGATTCAAGCGATGACAAATCTTGTCCAGGGAATCAAGAGCTTCCCATGTTGGCAACAATGCATTAGGCCCAGAAGAGCACCCCAAATCTGCAAATCTTATGCAGTCTGGGAAGCCGTTGCAATACAGTTCATTCAAGCTTTGTTCTAGCATAGGCTTTGCTTTCAAGATTGCTTCTTTCTGAAAATAATATAAGAAATAAAACGTATAATTAAGCAGATGCATGATTTGATAATTGTGTTGATCCCTGAAGCTTGTGAATGGAAAGAGATTTATTACCTGTGTAGGTGAGTTGTTAGCATAGCTATTTTCTCCTTCTCCTCCATTCATGCGCAGAATCTGCTCTACCTCCATTGCTGCGTTATATGCTTCTCTATCGGCTCAATCCTGGCGACTATGATTAAATACCAAGGCCTTCAAATTAATATCATTAGTTCAAATTCATGGAAATGTTTCTGGCAGCGACATGGATTGACCATTGACTGTGGTATTAGTGGCTGCTGCAATTCTTTGACCGCATCTTGGCACAATTTCTAGCAAATGGGTTTAAAAGTATTACCCTATGAAGAAGGAAGCCTACCGACTTGTTGACAGATTGACTTAAATCTTAATTTCCTATTTCCTGTTTGTTGACTGACTGATAACTTGTCTCCGTCGAATAATTACAATTCCTGAATCTTAAGTTTCCATCTTCTAGATCAATTGACAAAAATTTTGTTCTCACAGAGGAACCAATTCCCAAAATTTGGATAATCGGGATGCTTCCTTTATCAAAACAGAGATATAGATATATATATTAATTAATATGAGATAATAGGAAAAAGTGGTTACGCTGAGCTGGCTTTGGATATATTCATTTAACAAAATATGGTATATTTAAACTTTTTGTAACAGTTGATGAAGATATTTGTTCCAACTAAACAACAGATTTGGGTAGATTAATCGACGTTGGAGCAGAGTCAGCGAGGCGGAGAACGCTCAATACAGAGTCAGCAAGGTTCAAAGAAACTCAGAAAAGCCTAGATTAAAGCGTGACGCTATTTCCACCCCTCAAAAACTCTTTATCACATCCCTCTTCTATTTTAATTACAAAAATATCCTCGCACATTTATTTATTTTTAAATAAAACCAATTCGTGAGCCGTTCATTCCTGGAATTTTATTTTTTACCTTACACGTGGGATTTCAAGTATTAGAGAATTGATAACCATTAGATGTAATCAAATGGCTGAAAATATAATAAATAATAATAGAGGAGTTGTGGGAAACTTTTTCAATTATTTAATTTTTGTTAACTTATCATGTAAGATAACAACAACCTTCGTTCTCCCCTCCTAATAGATGTTTGTCAGCCCTTGTGTACACTAAGGTGGTGTTTAATTTTTCGTCTGAAATTTAAATAGACATAAATTAATTTGAATTCTGAATGTCTGAAGTGTATACTAAGGTGGCGTTTAATTTTTTGTCTGAAATCTAAATAGACATAAATTAATTTGAATTCTGAATAGATCTGAATGTCTGAATCTAAATAATATATTTATTTTTTGTTTGAATCTCAGAAAATAAATATTAAGTTTTTTTTCAACTTAAAAAACTGAAAATATGTACTTTCACATTTATATCCTTATTAAATTTGAATGTCAAATAAATAATATATTAAATACCATAATATTTTAATATTTATAAGTAAAATTATATTCAAGTGAATACATAATGATTTTAGAATTTTAATATATAAAATACCATACATTTCTAATTTTATCATATATAATATAAAAAAGAAGAAACTAATAAAATGCGTGAAACAATTGATTTATCATTTCATCTCGAAGTTGTCACATGTAATTTTGATCTTCAATACTTAAGGAGTTGATAGCATTAGCAGTGTGGTTTTGATTGCCACAACCACTTTCTAGCTCAACTTCATCATTTTCATATTGAGCAAATAATGCATCATCCACTTATATTTTTCAAAGAAAATTATGAATCGCCATGCATGCCCCCACTATTTTTCTCTATGTATCAAATGAGTATGGTGCCATCCTTTTTAGTATTGGAAAATGGGCCGTTAGCACACCCAAAGCACGCTCAATAACATTTCTCCATTTAGCATGGGCATGATTGAATATTTGCTCCCTTCCTCTAGCTCAACCGCCACTACGAAAGTCACCTAACCAATAACGAACATGACGGCATGGTGCCATGAAACCTCTTATATGTGAATATGCTGCATCAACTAAATAGTATTTATCTAGAAAAAAAACATTCAACATGAGTGACTAATAAAAATATAATATTCTAAATTATAATGAATAAATTGGTAAAATGATGAATAATGACATACCAGGTGGTGAAATATGAAAATTATTTCTTGAATTAAGAATGGTTTCAGTTAAGACCCTTGAATCATGTGCAGTTCCTTCCCATCCAACAACAACATATCTAAATATCATGTCAAAATCACAAAGGGCCATTACATTTTGAAATCATTCTCTTTTGCCACGACCTCTCTATGGCACTTGTCTATCAGTTGGAATACATGCATGAATAAGAGTTCCATCAATTGCATCAACTGAATACTACATATTAGTAATTAAATTATTTCAATAATCAAAATAAAAAACTTTATTCTTCAACATATTAGTTTACAGAAAGTTTTATACCTGAAAAATTTGCCTTAATCGAGTATTATGGATGCCTCTTGAATTATCTGGAAATGACAGAGTGATCATTTCTTTCGAAAACTTCATCATTGCCGTCAGTACTTCATGAAAATACCTGTGTACTGTATGAATGAGTGCTGGAATCTAATTTTAATGAACTGATTTTGAAGATTATGGCTAATTGCACATAAGAACATAGCCATTTTCTCTTCAACGGTTAAATGCTCACTATTAGAAAGCCATCCTTTTTCTTTGAACAATTGACATAGAGATACGAACCCATTCTTATCCATCCACATAAGATCATAGCAGACTATTGGTGATCCATTTAAAAGTTCTTGAATGTAAAGAGAACCTGTCAGAGATGATGTAGATACTTGTTGCCTTTTAGTCGACCCTTTCAATAATTATTTTACCAACATAATCAATCGTTTCCGTAATATTCGTTTAACCCCAATCTTTATGTCAACTTCTTTGTCAGCCATAGACATATCTATTATACAAAAATAAATAAACAAATATATATTATATATGTAGCATTTAAAGAAGAACATTTAATATTAATTGAATGTTGACATACCTACTATTAAAGTCCAAAGTATTGCTTAGGTTGCAATTTATTTGTGGTAGGATATAACAACCTGACTATATAAACAAATTTATAAGAAATTGCAAGGACAAAAATAAAGTAAAACAAAAACATATATAAGCAACATAAACCACACTTTGAGCAGCAAGATATTCATTAAATATTTAAATAACCAAAACACATAATTCACTACACGAACCAAAAGTTCAACAATGACCTCAATCAAAACGTTGATTCATTGCATAAACAAAAAGCTATATAATCCAAAAGTTGCATAATGACACCAAATAAAACATTGACAAATGAACTAGGAAAAAGATATTAAGACACTTTTGGTAAACTATAAATCCATTCAATTCGCTTTTAATCACACTCCATGCCCGTCCATAGTTCTCGATACTCTCTCTTATTGCAAAGTGCATTAGTAGCCACATAATACATGAGATTGTCATAAGTTAGTAGCTTTCTCAAAATTGGCATGCACTGAGTAATTGAAGGTCCTTTGTCATCGGCCTTCTTTAATATAGCCAATAATTTGTTGATATCTTCGGGAGTTTCATCCGATTTGCTTTTCTTTTGTTTCTTTTTACACCTTTGCATGTCATCGGGAAGTGGTTTATCTGCATTGGTGTATGAATCTAGTGTTTTTATCTCACAATCATTATCTTCTAAGTTAATTGGAGTTTTAGATAGCATCGATGATAGATTTCCCGTTTCTGGTATCCATTCTATTCCAGAACTCCAGTTATAAGCTCCTGTTGCTACTGCACCTGAGAATAATGCCTCCAACTCTTCAACATTTGCTAAAGGTTTATTGCGAAATTTTTTAGCTTCTGGATATTTCTGTTCAATCAAAACATAATAATTGATTGTACTTATATTGTAAAAAATTTAAATAATTCACTTAAATAAAAGAAAAAAAGATGATACCTTCAAGTATTCTTCCCATCTTTCAGGTGCCCAATCAAAAGTACGAGTTGTAGAATTGTAATCATGTCCTGTTGCCATTGTTAATTTCAGTCATGTGAGGTACTGCCTTTTCATATAATCCCATCCATTTTTAAGTTGTTTAAGGGTAATAGATTTTCCTGTCAATGTTTTCAGTTCCTGAGAAATCGTGTTCCAAGCAATAGGCTTCAAGGTTGGCCCAAATCTATTTCCATTATTTGCTTCACGCATGCAAAGATCAATAAAATATTTTCTGTAAGTAGGATCAGTCCAATTTGCTCTCTCCCCTTGTGACGACATTTATGAGAAAGTTCCGCAAAAAACAATCAAATGGAACCAATTGTGGATTATTAATTTCAGCGATTGCCATTATTAATTTCATTCAAAGAGGCTGGAAAATTTGTAACTACCCAAGATAACTCTATTAAAACTACTTCAACCAATTACAAAAAAAAAAATGCAATGGGATACCTACATTCAATCAATTGATCACACACAACATCATCTCAATTATAAAAAAGAAAAATGAAATCAAACAGATAAGCAAAAATGCTCCCAAAATAATCACTGTTAGGTTAACAAAATATATTCATATAAATAAAACAGTATCCAAAATGCATAACGAAGTGTGTCAGATCAAAAAAGAGTAGCAAAGCTATTGATTATTATAAAAGTGAATGCTAGAAAAAGTAATTGAAAAGTCAAATATAATAAAAGCGAATGCTAGAAAACGTAATTGAAAAGAAAAAAAAAAGGGCCAAGTCAAGTGCTTGTCTGGTGAGAAATTAATGGGAGATTCAAGAACTATACGAGAGAAGCAAAGTGAGGAGGGATTGCATGATGACTAAAAAAATTATGATGAGATTATTATGTGGGTAAATGTCTATGGGTGAGTTTTGAAATAGATATGAAAAATAAATTATAAAGTAGGGATATTTTTGACATTAGACAGTAATTGACTTAATTTAGATTTTTTCATTCAGTAAAAAAGCCAAAAATTTTTGCTTATTTTATTAAGTCAAAATTATCTAAAAAGTTCCATCAAGTTATAAAAACAAATACCTCTAATTAACTTAATTAATTAAGTTAAGTCACTTTAAGTCATTAAGTTAAAAAACAAACACCACCAAAGTCGTGATTTTGTTCTCTCTAAATTATCCGAACTTTCTCTCTCTATCAACTTTATAATTGAGCACTTTCCATATTACTAAAAATTTTGATTCAAATCATTTTCCTTTATTTATATTTCTCAACAAAATCTCGAGGAACTCGACTTTTTCTCTCAAAAAAAAAATTAACATTTGCCCTTCAAACAATTTTTTTAAAATTCAATGCACTTTCTTATGTAAATTGTAATAATTTGTAATTCAATTTTAATTATTTCCCATAATCTAAAATCATTTAAGCACTTTTTTTCTAAAGGTATTTAAAACACAATCAAAATCCTTGTATTTTTATGGCAATGAAAAATGAAGTAGGGTTTAGGAAGATAACTTTTTTTAATTTTAATGAAATAATTTATAAGGTCAAAATTGTAAAGATAAAATAATATGGGGTTTTAAAAGATATTTACACGGGTGTTAAAAGCTCAACTCTCAATTGAACAAGCAGAGTTAAATTTAACAAGCCCACACAGGCCCAACAAAATTCCAATGTCAAAGGGATGAGAACAGCTATTAAATTGGAAGAAGCGCTAACCAAACTGTACATATATTAAAAATACTTACCCTTCTCTTGGACTTATTTAGGGGTTGATTGAAAAAAAAAAAATCGGTGTAATTCAATTATTCATTTTTTTTTATTTTGGTTACACCTTATGTTGGAGAAGTAAGGCAAGTTATTAAAAGAGAAGGATCCTTCAAGTAGCCAATTATTTTGGAAGTGCAAGCATAGATGATTTGTGGAAAGATAATTTTAATTTATACAATTAATCTTTTGGGAAATAAAATAAAAATAAAAAGAATTTGTTAAATTGTATTTATTATTAGGAGTGGATCCATAACCCTAAGTAATTCAATTTCATAGTTTTTCTTAAATTAAATTACATATTTTTAATTTTAATTTTTTGATAAATTTAAATAAATTAATTAAATCATTTCTTTGTAGATCGATTTCAGACTCGCCAAATTATAAGATAATAAGATACTCATATACTTAGAGAGTGAAAAATTATTTTTAAATCGTGTCAATAAAATAAACTTTTAGCAAAAGTTACCCTACTTAATTACTTTTATTTTTTTACTCTTTTGAATCGGCCTAAATTTTATTTTTAAGTAAATATCAGTACGACTTAACAGATTACATATTAGGAACAGTGAATGCTGCAAGCTGTCGTCAGAAAAATTTGAATAGACATTTATCATAATTTGTATAGAATATAATATTCTTTTTCTTTTTATCAACCAAATGGGTAATAACCTTATTGAGAAAAGAAAAATGAAAAATGAAAAGAAAGAAAACAAACAGACATGACATTTAGATATGAGACTCCTGAACCATCGCACCACCCCCCGCCGCAAAAGATGGAGAACAAAAGATGTTTAAAACCCCACTAGAAATCTCATTCGTCCAATACATCTTGTACGTAGCGCAGGGACTAATTTGTCACAGTCCTGCCTTTATTTATATTAAGCTAGAGAGAAACCGACGATCATTTCCTTACCAAGGAAATGAGTAGACTTGCATAAGCTCCTCGCCCCTTGTCCAAAATCTCGTCAGTCACCTTGGTTGCAAATCTACGATAGACCTCCTCCACAGTGGCATCATCGAAAAGATTAGTCAGAAATGATTCTCCCACTGCTCTTACATGCTTTGTCACATACTTGCCTCTTGCGTATTTGTCTGAGCCTTTTTTATCTACTCCGTCAACAAAGCCTACCAACCAACTTACGTTGAATGTTTCAACCTCTTGGATATCAAACGATCCTTCTCTTTTAACAATTTGCTTTACTTCGTCAATGCTTGCTCTGTAGAGCGGAAAATCTTCGAATGATTTCACTTTTGATTCTTCAACCAACCCCTGAAATGCATGAAATAATTAAAACCAAAAGAAAAAGAGATTGTCCATTATATATCAGTCATATATACACACAAAATTAGTTTTTAATATGACTCAGGAGAGAGAAAATACCTCAGAGATCATGTCTTTTAACACCATCAACATTGGCTCTCCGGGAGTAGCATGAAAATTGTCATTATATAGAAGGGTAAGAACCATACGACCTTGGGGTTTCAACTCCTCAGATCGAAATTTGAGAAATGTTGAGAAATCGCTCTCAAATTGATTCAGGTATGCTTTATGGACATCAGATTCATTCCCTTGCCCTTTAGGCATCTGAAAAAACATTAAATCGAGGGAAATGATAAGCCAAGATGATTGATAAATTCTTGAATTTCAAATTGCTTTTGTTGCTGATCTTTAAAAGGTGTTAGTGGTAATTATCATATCAGAATACGCACGGCTCTAAATATACACTTGCCAGAAAAT
Source organism: Citrus glauca (assembly GCA_029633175.1). NCBI lineage: Eukaryota > Viridiplantae > Streptophyta > Magnoliopsida > Sapindales > Rutaceae > Citrus > Citrus glauca. Next base: position 27,360,356 of record JAQOOD010000002.1, read on the forward strand.
TATTAAGAGATTATTAGTGAAAAAAAACACTAATGAACATGGGATCCCAATTCTTACCCTAGAGAGCCAGTGGAGAGCATAAGAAGAGTAAACCAAGTCAAGGAAATTGGGAGGAAATAGCCTCGTATAGAAAGATCCAGGGCTTGCAGCTACGAAACACGAACCAAATTCATGTCCCTTTTCTGTCCTCAGTCTCTCATAGAAGCTTGGCAGGGATTTGAAAACGGTATTGAAATCACTTCCAGGAAGATCATTGAGAAAAGAATGCAAAACGGGTGGCTTACGATTCAAGCGATGACAAATCTTGTCCAGGGAATCAAGAGCTTCCCATGTTGGCAACAATGCATTAGGCCCAGAAGAGCACCCCATATCTGCAAATCTTATGCAGTCTGGGAAGCCATTGCAATACAGTTCATTCAAGCTTTGTTCTAGCATAGGCTTTGCTTTCAAGATTGCTTCTTTCTGAAAATAATATAAGAAATTAAGCAGATGCATGGTTTGATAACTTTGTTGATCACTGAAGCTTGTAAATCAAAAAAGAGAGATTTATTACCTGTGTAGGTGAGTTGTTAGCATAGCTATTTTCTCCTTCTCCTTCATTCATGCGCAGAATCTGCTCTACCTCCATTGCTGCGTTATCTGCTTCTCTATCGGCTCAATCCTGGCGACTATGATTAAATACCAAGGCCTTCAAATTAATATCATCAGATCAAATTCACGGAAATGTTTCTGGCAGCGACATGGATTGACCATTGACTGTGATATTAGTGGCTGCTGCAATTCTTTGACCGCATCTTGGCACAATTTCTAGCAAATGAGTTTAAAAGTATTACCCTACGAAGAAGGAAGCCTACTACTTGTTGACAGATTGACTTAAATCTTAATTTCCTATTTCCTGTTTGTTGACTGACTGATAACTTGTCTCCGTCAAATTGAATCTTAAGTTTCCATCTTCTGGATCAATTGACAAAAATTTTGTTCTCACTTACAAAGGAACCAATTTCCCAAAATTTGGAGAATCGGGATGCTTCCTTTATCAAAACAGAGATATAGATATATATATATTAATTAATATGAGATAATAGGAAATAGTGGTTACGCTGAGCTGGCTTTGGATATATTCATTTAACAAAATATGGTATATTTAAACTTTTTGTAACAGTTGATGAAGATATTTTCTTAGGGCGCGAAGTGTGTGTAAGAACCTTCTCCAACTGAACAACAGATTTGGGTAGATTAATTGATGTCGTAGCAGATGTAGTAAGGCGGGGTACGCCCAATACAGAGTCAGCAAGGCTCAAAGAAACTCAGCAAAGCCTAGATTAAAGCGAGACGCTATTCCCACCACACAAAAACTCTTATCACATCCCTCTTCTATTCTAATTACAAAAATATCCTCGCACATTTGTTTATTTATTTATTTTTAAATAAAACCAATTCGTGAGCCATTCATTCTTGGAATTTTTTTTTTCTTTTTTTTACCTTACACGTGGGATGATAAATATTAGAGAATTGACAACCACTGGATTTAATCAAATAGCTGAAAATACAATAAATTGTAATAGAGGAGTTGTGGGAAACTTTCTCAATTGTCTAATGTTTGTTAACTTATCATGTAAGATAACAATGGTCTTCGTTCTCTCCTCTTAATAGGTGTTTATCAGCCATAGTGTACACTAAATCTTGATCTTTTTTCTCTCTAAATTATCTGAACCCTCTCTCTCTAGCAACTTTGTAATTGAGCACTTTCCATATTACCAAAAGCTTTGATTCAGATCATTTCCTTTATTTATGTTTCTCAAGAAAATACCTAGGTACTTGACTTTTTCTCTCAAAAAAAAATTAACATTTTCCCTTCAAGTAATTTTTTTTAAAATTCAATGCACTTTCTTATGTAAATCGTAATAATTTATAATTCAATTTAAATTATTTCTCATAATTTAAAATAATTTGAGCTCCTTTTACTACAGGTATTTAAAACATTATCAAAATCCTTGTATTTTTATGGCATTGAAAAATGAAGTAGGGTTTAGGAAGATAACTTCTTTTTTAATTTTAATAAAATAATTTGTAAGGTTAAAATTGTAAAGATAAAATAATCTGGGGGTTTTAAAAGAGATTTAAACAGGTATTAAAAGTTCAACTCTCGATTGAAGCACAGTTAAATTCAACAAGCCCACACAGGCCCAACAAAATTCCAATGTCAAAGGGATGAGAACGGGTATTTAGTTGGAAGAAGTGCTAACCAAACTGTACATATATTAAAAAGTCTTACCCCTCTCTTGAACTTATTTAGGGGTTGATTGAAGAGTCAAAATCGGTGTAATTCAATTATTCTTTTTTCTTTTCTTTTCTTGACACCTTATGTTGAAGAAGTAAGGCAAGTTATTAAAAGTGAAGGATCTTTCAACTAGCCAATCATTTTGGAAGTGCCAGCATGGATGATTTGTTCCATTGATATATCCTTAAAATTTATGAGCAAATGGAAATGGGGATTGGAGTTTACACAAATTTGCTCATTTTCCTTGATAAATAATGAATTATGTTTTTGTTACATGTCCTATATTTTCTTCCGGTTAATTTCTTTTACTTATTTCTTTTATGCTTTGAATAAGTTTTGCTAGCTATTGAATAAGTTAGAGTCAAAGCTGTTTAGATAGCTAAATTGTTGGCACATGCCTAGTGTTACGGAAAGGCAGATGTATTCTCATTATTTAAGTTGATGGAATAATGCTTCAGGGGCAGGGATGGTAATGGGGTGTGGAGATCTACCCCATTGTCCACCTCATTTTTCAGTAAATTTAATGGGGGTGGGGATGGAGAATCTCATATGGGGAATGATTTTCTCATCTCCACCCCATTCCTCATATATTTATTTATAGTGAATATAGATATATAATTTCAATAAATTAAAAAAGACTTAAATAGAATAATTATCATATTATAAAATATTTAAATTATTTTAAAAAAATCTCCAAATGTTTGAGATAATATCTTAAAATAATATCAAAATTGAGAAATGTTTAAAGAGAGCAATATCTTAAAAGAGAAAAGAAAACATAATAATATTTTATGGTTGAATAAAAATTATATTGTAGGGCTTTCTTTTAGTTATAGCTCATTTATATCAAGTAAAAATAAAAAGAAAATTTATTAAGTAAAATTGTAATTGGTAAAACAAAAATTAGAAAAAATATTTATATATAATAGGGATTGGGTGGGGAGTAAATAGGGATGGTAAAAAAATCCGAGCCGGCCCATTCGCAAGGGCTTTAGCCCGGACCTCCCACATGAGGGCTTGTACAAGAACTTAGGAAAAAAAGTTCCGGCTAGGCCGAAGCCCTCCATTTAAAAAACATAAATTTATAAATTAGAATAATAAATCCAAATTTGAAAAATAATGGAAAAATAAAAAAAGAAGGATTAAATCCCTAATTTATATATCAATAATGAATCAAAAACTTAAAATTATAATAGTAAACTCTCTTTTAAGTGTTAATTAATTAAGAGAATGTTTGAATTAGAGAATTAAGTACTAAAAAAATTAAAATTTTAAACTTTTAGTTGCTTTATTTTCTTTATTTATTATTTTAATTTAAAATATTTATTTTCTTTAATTCATTGTTAATTATAACAATTTGATTATTATTAGCTCATTTTAAGTTTACAATAATTTTAAAAAATTAAAAAAATAAGTTAAAGTCCAAGTCCAACTCAGGCCCAACCCTTTTACTTTTATTTTAATGGGCTTGGGCTTGAAAAAACTCAATCCAAACTCCTAAATTGCCAACCCTAAATGTATAAAATCAAACCATACCCTATTAAGAATTTAAGAATTACCCCATTTTTCACCTTATTCCTTAAAAATTATTAAAAAATACCCCATCCCTAAACCATAGAGAATTTTACCATTCCTATTAAGGGACAAATCTGATTTTGAAAGAAAAAAACTACTTATAGTCTGGAGGTTCAAGCTCCCTCAAATAAACCTATAAATTTAATTAGTTACTTTCCTTCGTATTCACACATTAAATAGAACTAACAAAGTTAGTACAAACTCGTATATACCAGTTTTGTACGATCATCACTTTCAGTTCTTGTTTTTCGTTAAGCTTTGTTGTTGTTCTTCTGGTTTTTTTTTTCCTCTTCATTTCATTTAATGAAGAGCTCTTCTAAAGCATATTTTATGGTGTAAGACTCCCTATTTCCTCTAATTTGTTTGAAAATTCCATTTTTTCTTTTCGTGAAATAACTATGCTCTGTATTGTTGGTATTTCAATAGGAGCCGCGGTTCAAAAAACTAACATTCAATTGAAATACTGAGATTTATGAGTAGTGTTGTTGTAAATTTCATAACAATGTATAGATATTTACAATAAGAAGGCTTTGGATTCAACTCTTTTAAGTAATGCCATGCACATACTTCCATAATCAATGATTATAACATCAGCATCATTATGACTTTATCTTATCAAAATGATTAATCTTCAACCCCACCAAGCGTCTGATCACTACTAGCACAATTGCCACCATATGCCACTAGGGCCTGCTCGCCATCCCAAAACCCACCAACAAATGCGCAATATCCTTGCCGTATAAAGTATGCACACACCGAGCTTTTCGGTTTGTACTCTGTAGTCAATTTGGGCTCGGAGCAAGCCTAGTAAATACTACTGTTAATAAACCAAAAAAAGGAAAGGATTTTGGCAGTTTCCAATTTAAAGGAATGTTGTTGATGACTACATATTCTTTTTTTTTTTTTTCCGAGAAATTTACAAGCATTTGAATCATATTAGATTTTTTTAAAAAATTATTAACTGAGGCCTAAAATCGAAGATATGGGTTCTAAGAATACTATTTGATGTAGACCTTAGCTTCAACCAAATATTAGATAATTAGCTCATTTAAAATATGATCTCGATTTCATACTATGGTGGTTATGGTATTTGTGATTTGGCTTGGCTATGGTGGCTGGTGGGTGGCATTTGGTTATGAATTGGTGGGTGCTGGTGGTGTTTTTGGGATGAGAAAAGGAAAAAGCCGAAGTTGGATGTTAATTTTAGGTTTTTTATTATGTATTTGATTTTTATAAGGGTGAGGATATTTGCACGCCAAATATTTCTTTCAACGTTCTATTACTTTGCATACTCATTCACTAATTATAAAAAATCAAGTTTTACTTTATACATTCTTAAAAATTTTAAAAATATCCTCACTTAAATTACAGAACTTACTTAATTTTTTTTTTACTTAAAACACTAATAAAACTATTTAGCACACTAATTTTAAAAGATTTAACATGTATTTACAATAGTATAATTAAGTGAAGTTGTAAAAAGATTATTTAACATAAATTAAGTTATTAATTTTTTGTTTAGTTTTGTTCAATATTGAATCTTGCACCCAAAATTACTAGCAATGAGAACATAATAAAAAAAAAGGGTCAAATCCCCCCACCCCAAAAAGTTCTTTTTATAGTACTTTTGTTTCATTTTATCTTTGAAAAAAATAAAAATATCATACATATTTCGTAGTCAAAATTTTTCTCAAAATTGATTTCCTCATTGTTAATCTAAATATTAATTAAGATGTTAGAATGTTTGGTACGTTAATTACTTTCGGTTCTTGTCTTTCATGATGCTTTGTTGTTGTTTTTTTTTTTTGCTTTTCCTATAATAAAATTAATGTTAAGCATCTCAATATTTGAGTTCTAACTTAAATCTTAACCAATGTGACATTCATTAATACATTCATATAATCCACTATATAAAGGACACATAATTTTGAGACTCAAGTTGAGATTTAAATGTTGGAATTTTTAGCATTATTTTTCCAATAAATATCTCTTTGCCTTGTTCAGTAAGGCTCATTATGTCCTCATAACTTGTTGAAATTTCATTTTCCTTGCTTTGTTAATAAATTGCCTACTTTGTCAATGTATTTTTTTTTTAAAAGGATGGATTATTTGAATGCACCCAAATACTCTCTAAACTCAATTTTTGATAAAAAAAAGTTTCCTGCTAAAATGCCCATATTAAGAATTACTATTATATACATGAATACATAATTAAATTAAAAAATTGACTACTTTACTCTCATCTTTCTTATTCAATGACACAATATTTCTTTTAAAATTGACCCCTTTTGTTGAATTTATTTTTTCATATGCTTTTGATAAAGGAACCAAGATTCACTGAATTTGTTATATCCATATATTTTGGGTTTGGGTATTTTTGATGAATCAATTTTGTCTCTTTCGTTATTTATTACAATCAGTTTTGTCTCTTTCGTTGTTTATTGTTTTTTTCTTATTTGTGAATGATAGACACATATTTCTACTAAACTCAATTGATGACCTAAATGAATGGGCTTATGAGCCCGAATACCTACATACAACAACGTGTCTTAAAAGCGGATAACAAAGATGAAGAAAAAGTCATAATACAAGTCATAATCCTCATTCAACTCAAATACTGCTAAGAGATAAGTTTTCCTAATTCAGTTATACTTCTGATTATTTCTCTTATATATATAGGTTATCACTTAAGAGTATGGACAAGGAGAAATATGTATATTAGAGGAGGGGGTATAATATCATTCAAGCATTTCTCTTACTCTTTTCTATTCCTTATTATTTATTTGTTACTGTGGCACTCACAATTTTTGACTTAAGCTAGATATGGCCAATGGACCGAGCGGTATGTGGCACGACACGAGTACAGAACATGTCTGTACAGCACAGAACGACACGAGCACATTTTGTCAAGGCATGTGGTATGGCATGGCACAATATGAAACAGCACGCAGGCACGTAACCCTTAAAAGCATGGCACGGTTAGAGATAGGCTAAAACACATCACATGAAAAAATCCGCAATGAGCATGTTTCACTTTTTAATGAAAGTAAACTAAAAATTTTATGATTTTACAAATAATTTGAAATTGAATCTTTTGATATATTATTAACGTAAGTTTTTTAAATTTATTTAATTCCTAGTTTAAAACATACTCTAATTGATTTATGTTTTTAATTTATTAAATGAATAATTGATGTCATGATTTTGATAAATAAAATATAAATATATGATTTTATAAGTATGCATTAATGTTATTGTGGACTTTGGTTTATGACTCTTTATAAGTCTAACTTAACAATTAAGTTAACCCTTAAAAAAACATTTATTATTATTGTTGTTGTTATTAAGTATTAGAAAAGGATTCTAATACCTAGTGTCTAACTTAGTAATTGGTACTACATTTTTTTTTACTATTATTAGCTTATTATTATTAAACATGGACTTGAATTTTAAATTTATCATTTTATTGAATTTGACTAAAGGCTCATGGACCCAAAAAAATATATAGGCTTGAAAAAAGTATGCCAACAGTTTGTCATTCTCTCTTAAAAACAACTATAAAAAAAAAGCTTATCGTGCTATTTTTTCTTAGGCACGACACGACCCAAGGCATGGCATGTGTGCTAGGACGGGCCTAAGTGAAAAAAAACATTAGGCACAACACAACACAAATCACATAGTGGGCATGGCATAGCACGAACACGAGCACACATGGCCTTCCTTTGCCGACCTAGCCTGTTGGCCATCTCTAACTTAAGCACTAAAGGATCTGCACTTGTAGTACCCAAACAAACCCTGATGGATTATTATCTTGCAGGATTCCGACTACTAACTTATTTATTCTTAACAATACAAATCTCGAAGACATCAAGTTCTTTCACAGTTTGTTCCCTAAGGAAAACAATTTTTGTCTCAACTCTTCCTGTGTTGCTAAATTTTTGGCATCAATAAAAGGTATTGTTTGAATGCATGAGGATTAAGGGAAAATAGCAACTGAAAATAAATCATAAAAATGAAGGATTTGGATATGAAACTATTATGGATAATAGTCTATAAAAGTAATAATTAAAATTTAGCTTAACAAGGAATAAGAGATGGAGTCAATAATGAAAAGGTCATGAAAAGAAGAGGATAAAAGAAATAATTATAATTTAGCTTAACAAGGTTATTTTGGTATTAAAATTTTATATTTTAAATTTAATAATTAATTTATTGAGTAAATAAATTTATTGAGTACTTTGTTGTGTTCAAATAATCCTACCAAAGAAAAAAGAAAAATATATTTTTGTGAAAATGACTAAACTTCATACTAAATTTTGTACATTCTTGTTCATTATGTTGTTGGTATTTTAATGGAAACTAACATGGTGCTACACTGACATTTCTATTTAAGCACTTATTAGTTTTATTATTATTATTACTTTACGTTTCTTTACAATCTTTTAATATTTATGATCAAAAGTCATCGGAATCTTTTTTAATGGTGCAATTTAAATGTTTTGGACTAATTCATAAGTATAGATCATATTTATTTCTAAATGTATCATCTTTACATTGTATATTAGAGAACTACTCAAACTCAGGAAGGAAGCAAGGATGTACCCACCAATACGCATGCGAACACTATTTTATATTTTTGATATGTTTAAAAAAATTCAAATAGCCAAACATAGAGCCAGGGGCGAAAGCTGAAAATTTTGGTTACAGGGCCAGGCGAATAATGTGAAATACTGAAGCTAAGATCGTCAAAGAATTTAATAATACAAATGTAAAAAAAAAAAAAAAAAAAAAAAAAAAAAAAAAACTCTGTATGTTCCTTGTATTTCTCTGTATTTCTTTTTGTATTCATTTTTGTAAACGGGTGGTCCTTTGGACACAAGTGAGAGCGCACATGTCTCTTCACCCGTCTGTATTTCTTTTGTATTCCTTCTGTACTCCGTATAAAGCTACAGTGCACCTATCCACGAGTTACTGTGCACTTAAAAGCGCGCTACAGTGAACAGTGAAACCCTATGTATAAAATCTAGAGGAAGACTTGAGACTCCTCAGATTTTCGAAACCCTCTCTCTCTCTTCTTTCATTTCTCTCCTCCTTCTCTCTAGAAAGGAAATCCGGTGAAAGGCATCAAGACCCTAGTTCTTGATTTGATTTTGCTTTTCTAATTTTCCTTTCTTTCCTTCATTCTCTTCTAAAAAAGCCAAGATCCGAAACAACATGTAAGGATCTTTTGTAACTTTTTAAAGCATGTATTTAAAGCATTTAAATTTCTGTACTTTAATTTTCTGCAATTTACTTTTCTGCACTTTTAAATTTCTGCAATTTTACATTTCCGCAATTTAATTTAACGCCATTTACTTTTCTGCACTTTTCAATTTCTGCATTTTCTTTCTTCTTTAAAGTATGCTCGCAGACTGATCTGTATCAGTTCTGCCATAAAAGTTGTACGTTCCTCTGAGGCAACGAGACCAGATCTCAATCCTCAGTTGTATTCCTTCTTTTCTTCCCCTTCAGTCAGAGCACCAGTTCTGGGATCCAGTTCTGGTACTGTGTATGTTTAGCAACCAACCTTAATGTATGTTTATTTATGCATACCCTTGGGAAAATTAGCTTGTTCTTTAGGAATATTTATTTCTGTTGGGATTTTTGAAAACTGTTTTTCAAAGGAATGCATACTAGAACAAGAATCTTTATCAGAATATGTAGAAAGGAAAATTAGAGGAAATTTTTGAAAGGATAGGCCATATCTTATTTCTTTCTAGTAGTAATTGGGTTTGACTCTTTGAAAGGATAGGAAATGTTATTGTCGGAAGCATACATTTTAAACCAATCAAAAAATAATAATAAAAGTTAGAATTTGAAATTATCCAACAGAATAATTTCTGTAATACTAATCTAAATACCATAGGAAAACAGTTGACCGGTATCGAAAGTCAAATCCAACAGTCTTCCACAACTGTTACTTCTGTTTCAAAGCCAAGTCTTTTCTCTTTATTGGAAGTATGGCCTTTGAAAGGATAGGAAATGTTATTGTCGGAAGCATACATTTTAAACCAATCAAAAAATAAGATATGGACTTTATGCAAATTGACAAAATCATAATAAATTTTTTGAATTTCTTTTCTGTTGTTTAAAAAACGTTTAAAAAACCAAAGTCTTTTCTCTTTATTATTATCTGAAAAGAGGGACACTAGTACTATAATTGACTGAATGGATAGAAGAACTAGGGATATCCGAAGTGGGAAAATTAGCTTGTTCTTTAGGAATATTTATTTCTGTTGGGATTTTTGAAAACTGTTTTTCAAAGGAATGCATACTAGAACAAGAATCTTTATCAGAATATGTAGAAAAAGTAGGTCTCTTAAAGGATAGTTTGACTTTACCATCGGAAAACTGAGTCACATTTTGCAACTCTGTATTGGGCTCAAGATGTTTTGGAATCACTGGTTCAGTGGCTCCATCAAGAATCCATTCGTCTGGAAGATGAATGTCTTTCCATTGAATAGGCTTTGGGACAACCATATTGGCTTTGGACAAATCAGTCTGCAAGAGAAGAGTCTCATCTCTTTTTGACTGGAATTTATGTTGCGTATTAAACGCGGAATTCATTGCTTTATAAGAGATTTTGTAAATTAATGCAACTGGAATTGATCCCTCAATCATATGGTAATTGTGGGTTTTGATTTGTAAAATCATGCTTTTGAAGATATTTTTATCTTTAAGGGAAACTGTTATGTTTGGGTAACAGTTGAAGTGGATTGGTCCTTTGCAAAGACTAGATTCTACACTGCTGAGTAGAGAATCATCAAAGGACATGAACCTGCCATCACGAAGGACAGCAAGGATGGAAGTATCCAAACCTTCCTTAGTTAAAGGTTTTATTCCGACTTGGATGAGACCAATATGAACATAATTAAACTTTTTCTCGTTCAAGGTCTTTAAAGTTTTTTCTGAAAACAGATGAATTGTTTCAAAAGGCTTTGTAAGTGTGATGTCTCTTTCCTCGGTTTTTATAATATAATCACTCTTTAAAAAGTCAAGCTTTTTTGTTTTGTAAATCATTTCTCTAGAGACTTTAGGTAATTCCCAATTATCAATAGCTTTATCAAAATCAGAGATAACAAATTCTTCAGAACTCACAATATTCTTTGAATCACTAGTCTTCCCGGAAGAAGAGCTAGAAAAAGAAAATGTTCTACAGGTGATAGTATCCATGAAACACAAAATTACAAATTTTGAAACCTATATGAATGGCTACAGGTATGGGTTTATTGCCCTAAGCGGATGCAGACTCCTAAGGAATACAGTAAGGAAACGATCCAAGGTGTACGTGTGAATTGAATTAATTATTATCAGAATTAATGATAAAGGGTAGATCTTGGTGAACTACCGGAGATTTTGTCGGCTTTTCAACTTTTACCGTTTTTAATCTTTATTCTTTAAAATTATTCAGCAAGCCTAGCAACAAGGGTATGCATAAATAAACATACATTAAGGTTGGTTGCTAAACATACACAGTACCAGAACTGGATCCCAGAACTGGTGCTCTGACTGAAGGGGAAGAAAAGAAGGAATACAACTGAGGATTGAGATCTGGTCTCGTTGCCTCAGAGGAACGTACAACTTTTATGGCAGAACTGATACAGATCAGTCTGCGAGCATACTTTAAAGAAGAAAGAAAATGCAGAAATTGAAAAGTGCAGAAAAGTAAATGGCGTTAAATTAAATTGCGGAAATGTAAAATTGCAGAAATTTAAAAGTGCAGAAAAGTAAATTGCAGAAAATTAAAGTACAGAAATTTAAATGCTTTAAATACATGCTTTAAAAAGTTACAAAAGATCCTTACATGTTGTTTCGGATCTTGGCTTTTTTAGAAGAGAATGAAGGAAAGAAAGGAAAATTAGAAAAGCAAAATCAAATCAAGAACTAGGGTCTTGATGCCTTTCACCGGATTTCCTTTCTAGAGAGAAGGAGGAGAGAAATGAAAGAAGAGAGAGAGAGGGTTTCGAAAATCTGAGGAGTCTCAAGTCTTCCTCTAGATTTTATACATAGGGTTTCACTGTTCACTGTAGCGCGCTTTTAAGTGCACAGTAACTCGTGGATAGGTGCACTGTAGCTTTATACGGAGTACAGAAGGAATACAAAAGAAATACAGACGGGTGAAGAGACATGTGCGCTCTCACTTGTGTCCAAAGGACCACCCGTTTACAAAAATGAATACAAAAAGAAATACAGAGAAATACAAGGAACATACAGAGTTTTTTTTTTTTTTTTTTTTTTTTTAAGTAAATAACTAAAAATGCATACAGATTATTTACAATGCTTTACAGGGGGAAAAATACCAAAACAATCGTCTTCATTTTCATCCCCAAGAGAAATGAAGGGCTCTTCATCTTGATCTTCAGTGTCAGAGGATGCTGCAACAGAAGACTCTGATCGAGTAGTCAGTAGCTGCTTCATGATATCGAAGTATTCATCTTCAGACTTTGCACTGGCGAGAAGGGCCTGGGCTTTAGATCGCTGTGCTAGAAAGGTGCTGTGGGCTTTATTATCTTCAATACTGGGCTTTAGAAGACCATTTTGTTTAAGCCAATTGTGAATGATGGCTTCGGTCAATTTTGACTTTTCATCGGACTTGGACCACCATTTAATTTTAAAACATCTTTGAATAATTAATTGGGTGTCCAGAGTACGGTGTTGAAAATTCCACATCCAAACCCAGGGGAGGAAGAATTTGGTACAAAAACAGAGGAAAGGAGGGAACCTCTTTTCGGACTCAGAAGGAACATAATTGGCTTTAAAGAGGTTGAAACAGTTTGTGGCATTAGGGGTTAAAATATCGGTGGTTGGTCCAAAATAGGTCCACCATTGTTGGAACCAGTTTGGAAGGCTTTGTATGGTTATTTTGGTATTGAAGAAAAATAACCAGGAATGAGAATGTTTTGGGTTATGAATGAAAAACGTGTTGAACCACGCCTGTTGGTAATCCCAATATGAATAGGACAAACAGTGTGGGATTTTAAAAAGAAAATTGGCGGGAAATTTCTTTTGAACGTGGAGTGGTTCATCCCACTGGCTTGGGCTAATAACCTTTTGGATAGTGGCCGTGGAATAGGCCGGCTCAGAATGGGACTCAGTATGGTAAAAGTGTTTGAATTTTACTGAGCCAGTGGCTTCAAGGATGCTTTGATAATAAGAGTGAGGTTTTGAAAGATCCCATGGTTTGAAAAACCATCCTTTTGGGAAAATTTTTGAAACTGCTTTAAATGGGTCAGAATCATAAAATCCATCCTCCATAGTTAAAACATTTTGAGAATGGGGTTTATCATACCAATCCGATTTTTGGGAAAGCTTTGATTGTGAAACCACAACCTGGGAGGAAGTATTTCCAGAAGAAATTATTTCTTTAGACAAATTTCCGGATAAAGAAAGCTTTGGAATTTCTTTTAAAATAGGTTTTTCAATGTGTGAAAAATCTTCTTTTGGAGAAATTTGGCTTTGAGAAAATCTTTGTATGGCGAGCAAAAGCTCGGGAGATTGAGTAATGGATTTCATCCATTGATTTACCTGATCTTGGGAGGCCAGGGCTTTAACTCTCGCTTCATCATCTTCAATCATATCAATCCAGGACTTTATAGGCATTGCTGAAGACAGCAATTTTTCTTTTGGTGAAGAGGGGTGAGAGGCTTTAGGGGGTGTCTGGGACACAGGATCTTTGAGGATCCCTTTCCCTTTGTCTTTGGTCTTTTTGGGCGGCATTATCTGTTTTGAAGAAATTCTCGGGTCAGAAAATCGGGGATATAATTTTTGTCACCTTTAATAAATTCAATATCAAAATCAAAAACACTTAAAATTGCTTGCCATCGTGCAAAAATCTGTTTTGATGCAATGTTTTGAACATCTTTTTCTAAAACATGTTTTGCAGCTTTGCAATCAATTCGAAGTAAGAATTTCTGATTTAATAAATCACTTTGAAACTTTGATATGCATAAAACAATAGAAAGAATTTCTTTTTTAATGGTAGAGTAATTTTTTTGACAATCATTCCAATGTGCAGATGCATACTGTACTATTTGTTCTTTACCATGTTCAACTTGCTTGAGAATACCACCATATCCTAAATCTGATGCATCAGTTTCAACAATTTTAGGTAGTGTTGGATGAGCCAAATATAAGCATGGAATTTCTTTTACCATTGTCTTTATCTGCTTTACAATTTGGGTATGATGTTCGGACCATGCAACCGGGTTTTTCTTTAACCTATCATGTAATGGTTTTGCAATCCTATTGATATTAGGACAGAAGTCAAGAACATAATTCAAGCTTCCTAAAAATCTTTGCAATTGGGTTTTATCTACAATTTTGTCAGGAAACTTATCAGTAAAAGACAAAGATCTTTCAATGGGAGTGATAGTTCCTTTGGAAATGTAGTGACCGAGGAATCTGATTTTTGTTTGGAATAAAGAAATCTTTGAAGAAGAAATGGCTAAACCAGCCTTCCGGGTTACCAAATAAAAAGTCTTTAAATGTTTAAAATGTTGATCTATTGATTGAGAAAAAATCAATACATCATCAATGTAAACGATGCAAAATTCAGAATATGGGTTATAAATGTCATTCATGATTCTTTGAAATTCTGAAGGTGCATTCTTTAAACCAAATGGCATAACGGTCCACTCATACTGTCCAAATGGAACAGTAAAAGCAGTTTTATACCGATCTTTAGGGTGGATTTGAATTTGCCAAAAACCAGACTTCATGTCAAATTTCGAAAAGATGAACGCAGAGTGAAGTTTTTGAAGCAAATCTTTTTTATTTGGAATCGGATAACGAATCCATTTTAAAGCTTTATTCAAAGGTTTATAATTAATAACAAGTCTCGGTGTGCCTCTTTCAATTTCAGAATTTTTATTAACATAAAAAGCAGCGCAAGACCAAGGTGATCTCGATTTAACAATTAAACCTTTGGCTTCCAAATCTTTAATTTCATTCCTGCAATGTTGCTCAAGTTCCATATTCATTTGGATAGGACGGGCTTTAGTAGGAATATTTCTTTCATCAAAAGAATTCTCGTAAGGCAAATCTACCAAATGTTGTTTTCTATTCCAAAAAGCATTTGGTAAATCGGCAGAAATTTCTTTCTTGATAAGTTTTTCAAAATCAGAAATTTTTTGTTTTATAAAATTACTTTGTAATTGGGCTTCAATTCTTTGCAAATTTAAATCCTGTTTCAAATGATTTAAATCCTTTTGTTTTGTTTTTAATAAAACATTTATTTGATTTTGGTAAACAGAACATGCTTTAATGATATTTAAATTCCTTGTTTTTGGTTTTTCAACAAAAGGGAAAACAAGTCTTTTATTTCTAGCTTTGAAGGATATACCATCATAATCGACAGTATAAGGAGTAATTAAATTGATAAAGGGAGTTCCTAAAATAACGGTATGACGAATGTCATTTGTTAAAAGGAAAGAAGTTTTAAAATCAAATCCATTGTTATGAATAAGGCCTTCAGCTTTGGAGGAAATTTTTAATTTTGAATTATTGGCGGCAGAAAGCTTTTCTTTTGTCTTTTCATGAAATTCTTTTGGCACAATAACTTCTTGGATACAATTTAGATCAGCACCAGTGTCAAATAAGGCAATAGTGTCAACCATGAAGTCTTTAGAAAAAATTAAAGTAACTCTGATCAAATATTTTCTCATTGTAATTTGGTTTAAAACAAAGAGAAAATCACTGGGTACAGACTCAATATTTTCAAGATTCGGATTTTCTTCATTATCATTACTGGAATGTGATTCATTATCAGAATGATCTTGGAGTTGTCTTTGTAAAAGAATCTGAATGGTTTCGGAATCGGTTTTTTGTTTTTCTTTCAAGTCCTTTATTTCAGCTTTAATGTCTTTAATCTCTTTCTGAAGATCTTGAATAGAAGGAATAGGAGATTTTGAATGTTTTTTCTTTTCAAGAATTTGAGTAAGATCATAAGCATGTTTTTTGACAATAGGAACTTTAGAAGGTTCGGGTTTTTGATCAAGGGTCTTCAGGAGTTTATCCAAATACTCTCTCTGAAGAGTAGGGTCAGTAATGTATTTGACTAATTCAAGAAATGTTTCCTGATCTCTAGTCAAAACATTAATTTTCTTTAAGTAAGACTCTGACTCAGAATCACTATCGGATGAAAAGGAGGTATCGGAGTCAATTAACTCGTCAACCTGGAGAGGCTCACTATCTCCAGTCATGGAAGACTCATAATCAGAAGACTCAATAAGAAGAGAGGAAATTTTTGAAAGGACTTCTTCATCGAGATTAAGCTCATGAAGTTTTTTACTCATCCTGCAGTAATTTGCAGTATGGCCTTTTTTACCACATTTGTGACATATGGCTTCTCTGTAATTGAAAGGGGTTTTGGGCTTGAAGTCTTTCTTTTTAGAGAATTTGTGCTTTTTATAAGGCCTTGCAGGTTTCTTATAAAAATTATCTCTAGAATTAGTAATGGGTTTCCCATGGCTTTTGGACTTGTAATGTTTTTTGTAAGGCCTCGAAGAGCACTTACCATTACAATTTTTGGAGGGAGATTTAAAAGGATCATAATTGAATTGTTTACAAAAATCGCCTAGCTCATGCTTAGACTGTCTAAGTTCTCTTTTTAGACGTTTTTGTAACTTTAGATCTTGGCAAATCTTTAATCCTTCTTTGTTGACAAAACTGACTAACTCGCCATAGGTAAGTTCGTCATAAGGAATACGATTATCATAAAGGGCTTTAATGGAGTTTCTTACCTTTTCTCCCAAGAGAGTAGGTAAGCCAGCAAGGAATTTTTCTTTCCAAGTAGTATGATTTGCATCATCTCTTAGAAAGAGTCGAGTAAAGAAGGTGGTTTTATAGTCTTGAAAATCACTAAGTTTCCTACATCTCAAATTGTGTAGTAACTCAGCATTTTTATCTCTTAGGTGTGAAGGATCACCTATGAAATGAAGGGAAATGGTTAGGATAAGAGTTGCGACCGCATCTTGAATGGGGCCATTATTTTCATCCATAATGGGGATTTGATCCTCATCGGTTTGAATAGCATTCAAGATGTCAGATTGCTGTTGTTTGGTGAGGAGATGATCCCACCAGCCTTTAAGTTGGCCTGTGAAACCGGCTATAAGGATTTCTGCTATGGCTTTATCAGAGGTTCCTGATTGGGTTTTATAAGCATTGGCAGCCATAGTCATTTGTTGTAATAGACCAAGTATATTGTACTCAGACATGCCATCTATGTTCCATTCATAGACAGAAGATGCATTAAATCGAGATTGATTTAGTGCACTAGGCCTATTAGCAATAGCTAGGTCAGGAGGAGAATGAGAAGTAGCAGGAAGTGCCAATTCCCAATGGACTCTATTAACCTTTGGGGTTGGGTCTTGAAATGCTTCTATATCAGAAGTGGCTATAGAAGACTGGTCATAGTCTTGGTCAAGGACACCTACAGTATGATAGGTGTAGGTGTCCTTGAACAAGCTAATTTTGACTGAATTAGCTTGTTCTATAATTGACTCAGTCTGCAAGAGAAGAGTCTCATCTCTTTTTGACTGGAATTTATGTTGCGTATTAAACGCGGAATTCATTGCTTTATAAGAGATTTTGTAAATTAATGCAACTGGAATTGATCCCTCAATCATATGGTAATTGTGGGTTTTGATTTGTAAAATCATGTTTTGAAATTGAAAGGAAATCCGGTGGATTCCAAAAACGCTTAGGGCAATAATCTTAACGTCAATTTCTGATACCGTTTCCTTACTGGTATCAGAGCCAAGTTGAAGTAGGTGTTTTATAGGTGCTAAGAGTCTGTGTGTATAAAGTTTTCAAATTTTAACTTCTGTGTGTGTGGTGAATTTTTTACTGGTTATAAGTCCCGTCTTAGGAGTCTGCATCCGCTTAGGGCAATAAACCCATACCTGTAGCCATTCATATAGGTTTCAAAATTTGTAATTTTGTGTTTCATGGATACTATCACCTGTAGAACATTTTCTTTTTCTAGCTCTTCTTCCGGGAAGACTAGTGATTCAAAGAATATTGTGAGTTCTGAAGAATTTGTTATCTCTGATTTTGATAAAGCTATTGATAATTGGGAATTACCTAAAGTCTCTAGAGAAATGATTTACAAAACAAAAAAGCTTGACTTTTTAAAGAGTGATTATATTATAAAAACCGAGGAAAGAGACATCACACTTACAAAGCCTTTTGAAACAATTCATCTGTTTTCAGAAAAAACTTTAAAGACCTTGAACGAGAAAAAGTTTAATTATGTTCATATTGGTCTCATCCAAGTCGGAATAAAACCTTTAACTAAGGAAGGTTTGGATACTTCCATCCTTGCTGTCCTTCGTGATGGCAGGTTCATGTCCTTTGATGATTCTCTACTCAGCAGTGTAGAATCTAGTCTTTGCAAAGGACCAATCCACTTCAACTGTTACCCAAACATAACAGTTTCCCTTAAAGATAAAAATATCTTCAAAAGCATGATTTTACAAATCAAAACCCACAATTACCATATGATTGAGGGATCAATTCCAGTTGCATTAATTTACAAAATCTCTTATAAAGCAATGAATTCCGCGTTTAATACGCAACATAAATTCCAGTCAAAAAGAGATGAGACTCTTCTCTTGCAGACTGATTTGTCCAAAGCCAATATGGTTGTCCCAAAGCCTATTCAATGGAAAGACATTCATCTTCCAGACGAATGGATTCTTGATGGAGCCACTGAACCAGTGATTCCAAAACATCTTGAGCCCAATACAGAGTTGCAAAATGTGACTCAGTTTTCCGATGGTAAAGTCAAACTATCCTTTAAGAGACCTACTTTTTCTACATATTCTGATAAAGATTCTTGTTCTAGTATGCATTCCTTTGAAAAACAGTTTTCAAAAATCCCAACAGAAATAAATATTCCTAAAGAACAAGCTAATTTTCCCACTTCGGATATCCCTAGTTCTTCTATCCATTCAGTCAATTATAGTACTAGTGTCCCTCATCCTATCTACACTAGTAGTCAGAGAATTCAAAGACAGGAAGAGAAAGAACCTTCTCCTCCAACTTCTCCTACCTTTTCTGCCGTTACCGAAAACGCCATTAATGTCCTTGAAAAAAATTTTGAAATTGACAAAACTCTCCTTCATAATGATTTTTATTCAGATAATAATAAAGAGAAAAGACTTTGGTTTTTTAAACGTTTTTTAAACAACAGAAAAGAAATTCAAAAAATTTATTATGATTTTGTCAATTTGCATAAAGTCCATATCTTATTTTTTGATTGGTTTAAAATGTATGCTTCCGACAATAACATTTCCTATCCTTTCAAAGAGTCAAACCCAATTACTACTAGAAAGAAAATTCCTGAATGGAATCTTTCTGATAGTAGTAACATTATCGAGTCTGAACATCCTCCCCTCAGGAGTATAACCATAGCACATGGTGAACCTCCTATTCCAATCAAAGCCTCTCCTTTCAAAGTTCATAAATCCGATGACTCTAATAAAAATTTAGATAGTATTATCCAACAGAATAATTTCTGTAATACTAATCTAAATACCATAGGAAAACAGTTGACCCGTATCGAAAGTCAAATCCAACAGTCTTCCACAACTGTTACTTCTGTTTCAAAGCCAATTCCTTCCAAAACCGAGTCCTTGAAAAAGCTTAAAGAACCTATTTTCAGACCATTCCAGGTCTCGAAACATAGTCAAGAGCTTGTTCAAGAGTCAAAGTTAGAATTTGCTAAAGCCATTAGGGAACAACTAGATAGAATAGAAGCTTCATCTTCTGCTTCTACTTCTAAAATCCAAATAGCTCCTGATACACCCCAATCCAAAACACCTAGTAGCATTCAGTCTCATACTGTAGGTGTCCTTGACCAAGACTATGACCAGTCTTCTATAGCCACTTCTGATATAGAAGCATTTCAAGACCCAACCCCAAAGGTTAATAGAGTCCATTGGGAATTGGCACTTCCTGCTACTTCTCATTCTCCTCCTGACCTAGCTATTGCTAATAGGCCTAGTGCACTAAATCAATCTCGATTTAATGCATCTTCTGTCTATGAATGGAACATAGATGGCATGTCTGAGTACAATATACTTGGTCTATTACAACAAATGACTATGGCTGCCAATGCTTATAAAACCCAATCAGGAACCTCTGATAAAGCCATAGCAGAAATCCTTATAGCCGGTTTCACAGGCCAACTTAAAGGCTGGTGGGATCATCTCCTCACCAAACAACAGCAATCTGACATCTTGAATGCTATTCAAACCGATGAGGATCAAATCCCCATTATGGATGAAAATAATGGCCCCATTCAAGATGCGGTCGCAACTCTTATCCTAACCATTTCCCTTCATTTCATAGGTGATCCTTCACACCTAAGAGATAAAAATGCTGAGTTACTACACAATTTGAGATGTAGGAAACTTAGTGATTTTCAAGACTATAAAACCACCTTCTTTACTCGACTCTTTCTAAGAGATGATGCAAATCATACTACTTGGAAAGAAAAATTCCTTGCTGGCTTACCTACTCTCTTGGGAGAAAAGGTAAGAAACTCCATTAAAGCCCTTTATGATAATCGTATTCCTTATGACGAACTTACCTATGGCGAGTTAGTCAGTTTTGTCAACAAAGAAGGATTAAAGATTTGCCAAGATCTAAAGTTACAAAAACGTCTAAAAAGAGAACTTAGACAGTCTAAGCATGAGCTAGGCGATTTTTGTAAACAATTCAATTATGATCCTTTTAAATCTCCCTCCAAAAATTGTAATGGTAAGTGCTCTTCGAGGCCTTACAAAAAACATTACAAGTCCAAAAGCCATGGGAAACCCATTACTAATTCTAGAGATAATTTTTATAAGAAACCTGCAAGGCCTTATAAAAAGCACAAATTCTCTAAAAAGAAAGACTTCAAGCCCAAAACCCCTTTCAATTACAGAGAAGCCATATGTCACAAATGTGGTAAAAAAGGCCATACTGCAAATTACTGCAGGATGAGTAAAAAACTTCATGAGCTTAATCTCGATGAAGAAGTCCTTTCAAAAATTTCCTCTCTTCTTATTGAGTCTTCTGATTATGAGTCTTCCATGACTGGAGATAGTGAGCCTCTCCAGGTTGACGAGTTAATTGACTCCGATACCTCCTTTTCATCCGATAGTGATTCTGAGTCAGAGTCTTACTTAAAGAAAATTAATGTTTTGACTAGAGATCAGGAAACATTTCTTGAATTAGTCAAATACATTACTGACCCTACTATTCAGAGAGAGTATTTGGATAAACTCCTGAAGACCCTTGATCAAAAACCCGAACCTTCTAAAGTTCCTATTGTCAAAAAACATGCTTATGATCTTACTCAAATTCTTGAAAAGAAAAAACATTCAAAATCTCCTATTCCTTCTATTCAAGATCTTCAGAAAGAGATTAAAGACATTAAAGCTGAAATAAAGGACTTGAAAGAAAAACAAAAAACCGATTCCGAAACCATTCAGATTCTTTTACAAAGACAACTCCAAGATCATTCTGATAATGAATCACATTCCAGTAATGATAATGAAGAAAATCCGAATCTTGAAAATATTGAGTCTGTACCCAGTGATTTTCTCTTTGTTTTAAACCAAATTACAATGAGAAAATATTTGATCAGAGTTACTTTAATTTTTTCTAAAGACTTCATGGTTGACACTATTGCCTTATTTGACACTGGTGCTGATCTAAATTGTATCCAAGAAGTTATTGTGCCAAAAGAATTTCATGAAAAGACAAAAGAAAAGCTTTCTGCCGCCAATAATTCAAAATTAAAAATTTCCTCCAAAGCTGAAGGCCTTATTCATAACAATGGATTTGATTTTAAAACTTCTTTCCTTTTAACAAATGACATTCGTCATACCGTTATTTTAGGAACTCCCTTTATCAATTTAATTACTCCTTATACTGTCGATTATGATGGTATATCCTTCAAAGCTAGAAATAAAAGACTTGTTTTCCCTTTTGTTGAAAAACCAAAAACAAGGAATTTAAATATCATTAAAGCATGTTCTGTTTACCAAAATCAAATAAATGTTTTATTAAAAACAAAACAAAAGGATTTAAATCATTTGAAACAGGATTTAAATTTGCAAAGAATTGAAGCCCAATTACAAAGTAATTTTATAAAACAAAAAATTTCTGATTTTGAAAAACTTATCAAGAAAGAAATTTCTGCCGATTTACCAAATGCTTTTTGGAATAGAAAACAACATTTGGTAGATTTGCCTTACGAGAATTCTTTTGATGAAAGAAATATTCCTACTAAAGCCCGTCCTATCCAAATGAATATGGAACTTGAGCAACATTGCAGGAATGAAATTAAAGATTTGGAAGCCAAAGGTTTAATTGTTAAATCGAGATCACCTTGGTCTTGCGCTGCTTTTTATGTTAATAAAAATTCTGAAATTGAAAGAGGCACACCGAGACTTGTTATTAATTATAAACCTTTGAATAAAGCTTTAAAATGGATTCGTTATCCGATTCCAAATAAAAAAGATTTGCTTCAAAAACTTCACTCTGCGTTCATCTTTTCGAAATTTGACATGAAGTCTGGTTTTTGGCAAATTCAAATCCACCCTAAAGATCGGTATAAAACTGCTTTTACTGTTCCATTTGGACAGTATGAGTGGACCGTTATGCCATTTGGTTTAAAGAATGCACCTTCAGAATTTCAAAGAATCATGAATGACATTTATAACCCATATTCTGAATTTTGCATCGTTTACATTGATGATGTATTGATTTTTTCTCAATCAATAGATCAACATTTTAAACATTTAAAGACTTTTTATTTGGTAACCCGGAAGGCTGGTTTAGCCATTTCTTCTTCAAAGATTTCTTTATTCCAAACAAAAATCAGATTCCTCGGTCACTACATTTTCAAAGGAACTATCACTCCCATTGAAAGATCTTTGTCTTTTACTGATAAGTTTCCTGACAAAATTGTAGATAAAACCCAATTGCAAAGATTTTTAGGAAGCTTGAATTATGTTCTTGACTTCTGTCCTAATATCAATAGGATTGCAAAACCATTACATGATAGGTTAAAGAAAAACCCGGTTGCATGGTCCGAACATCATACCCAAATTGTAAAGCAGATAAAGACAATGGTAAAAGAAATTCCATGCTTATATTTGGCTCATCCAACACTACCTAAAATTGTTGAAACTGATGCATCAGATTTAGGATATGGTGGTATTCTCAAGCAAGTTGAACATGGTAAAGAACAAATAGTACAGTATGCATCTGCACATTGGAATGATTGTCAAAAAAATTACTCTACCATTAAAAAAAAGAAATTCTTTCTATTGTTTTATGCATATCAAAGTTTCAAAGTGATTTATTAAATCAGAAATTCTTACTTCGAATTGATTGCAAAGCTGCAAAACATGTTTTAGAAAAAGATGTTCAAAACATTGCATCAAAACAGATTTTTGCACGATGGCAAGCAATTTTAAGTGTTTTTGATTTTGATATTGAATTTATTAAAGGTGACAAAAATTATATCCCCGATTTTCTGACCCGAGAATTTCTTCAAAACAGATAATGCCGCCCAAAAAGACCAAAGACAAAGGGAAAGGGATCCTCAAAGATCCTGTGTCCCAGACACCCCCTAAAGCCTCTCACCCCTCTTCACCAAAAGAAAAATTGCTGTCTTCAGCAATGCCTATAAAGTCCTGGATTGATATGATTGAAGATGATGAAGCGAGAGTTAAAGCCCTGGCCTCCCAAGATCAGGTAAATCAATGGATGAAATCCATTACTCAATCTCCCGAGCTTTTGCTCGCCATACAAAGATTTTCTCAAAGCCAAATTTCTCCAAAAGAAGATTTTTCACACATTGAAAAATCTATTTTAAAAGAAATTCCAAAGCTTTCTTTATCCGGAAATTTGTCTAAAGAAATAATTTCTTCTGGAAATACTTCCTCCCAGGTTGTGGTTTCACAATCAAAGCTTTCCCAAAAATCGGATTGGTATGATAAACCCCATTCTCAAAATGTTTTAACTATGGAGGATGGATTTTATGATTCTGACCCATTTAAAGCAGTTTCAAAAATTTTCCCAAAAGGATGGTTTTTCAAACCATGGGATCTTTCAAAACCTCACTCTTATTATCAAAGCATCCTTGAAGCCACTGGCTCAGTAAAATTCAAACACTTTTAC
This sequence comes from Citrus glauca, assembly GCA_029633175.1. Lineage (NCBI taxonomy): Eukaryota > Viridiplantae > Streptophyta > Magnoliopsida > Sapindales > Rutaceae > Citrus > Citrus glauca. The sequence goes on from JAQOOD010000002.1 coordinate 27,384,432, forward strand.
CATACTGAGTCCCATTCTGAGCCGGCCTATTCCACGGCCACTATCCAAAAGGTTATTAGCCCAAGCCAGTGGGATGAACCACTCCACGTTCAAAAGAAATTTCCCGCCAATTTTCTTTTTAAAATCCCACACTGTTTGTCCTATTCATATTGGGATTACCAACAGGCGTGGTTCAACACGTTTTTCATTCATAACCCAAAACATTCTCATTCCTGGTTATTTTTCTTCAATACCAAAATAACCATACAAAGCCTTCCAAACTGGTTCCAACAATGGTGGACCTATTTTGGACCAACCACTGATATTTTAACCCCTAATGCCACAAACTGTTTCAACCTCTTCAAAGCCAATTATGTTCCTTCTGAGTCCGAAAAGAGGTTCCCTCCTTTCCTCTGTTTTTGTACCAAATTCTTCCTCCCCTGGGTTTGGATGTGGAATTTTCAACACCGTACTCTGGACACCCAATTAATTATTCAAAGATGTTTTAAAATTAAATGGTGGTCCAAGTCCGATGAAAAGTCAAAATTGACCGAAGCCATCATTCACAATTGGCTTAAACAAAATGGTCTTCTAAAGCCCAGTATTGAAGATAATAAAGCCCACAGCACCTTTCTAGCACAGCGATCTAAAGCCCAGGCCCTTCTCGCCAGTGCAAAGTCTGAAGATGAATACTTCGATATCATGAAGCAGCTACTGACTACTCGATCAGAGTCTTCTGTTGCAGCATCCTCTGACACTGAAGATCAAGATGAAGAGCCCTTCATTTCTCTTGGGGATGAAAATGAAGACGATTGTTTTGGTATTTTTCCCCCTGTAAAGCATTGTAAATAATCTGTATGCATTTTTAGTTATTTACTTAAAAAAAAAAAAAAAAAAAACTCTGTATGTTCCTTGTATTTCTCTGTATTTCTTTTTGTATTCATTTTTGTAAACGGGTGGTCCTTTGGACACAAGTGAGAGCGCACATGTCTCTTCACCCGTCTGTATTTCTTTTGTATTCCTTCTGTACTCCGTATAAAGCTACAGTGCACCTATCCACGAGTTACTGTGCACTTAAAAGCGCGCTACAGTGAACAGTGAAACCCTATGTATAAAATCTAGAGGAAGACTTGAGACTCCTCAGATTTTCGAAACCCTCTCTCTCTCTTCTTTCATTTCTCTCCTCCTTCTCTCTAGAAAGGAAATCCGGTGAAAGGCATCAAGACCCTAGTTCTTGATTTGATTTTGCTTTTCTAATTTTCCTTTCTTTCCTTCATTCTCTTCTAAAAAAGCCAAGATCCGAAACAACATGTAAGGATCTTTTGTAACTTTTTAAAGCATGTATTTAAAGCATTTAAATTTCTGTACTTTAATTTTCTGCAATTTACTTTTCTGCACTTTTAAATTTCTGCAATTTTACATTTCCGCAATTTAATTTAACGCCATTTACTTTTCTGCACTTTTCAATTTCTGCATTTTCTTTCTTCTTTAAAGTATGCTCGCAGACTGATCTGTATCAGTTCTGCCATAAAAGTTGTACGTTCCTCTGAGGCAACGAGACCAGATCTCAATCCTCAGTTGTATTCCTTCTTTTCTTCCCCTTCAGTCAGAGCACCAGTTCTGGGATCCAGTTCTGGTACTGTGTATGTTTAGCAACCAACCTTAATGTATGTTTATTTATGCATACCCTTGTTGCTAGGCTTGCTGAATAATTTTAAAGAATAAAGATTAAAAACGGTAAAAGTTGAAAAGCCGACAAAATCTCCGGTAGTTCACCAAGATCTACCCTTTATCATTAATTCTGATAATAATTAATTCAATTCACACGTACACCTTGGATCGTTTCCTTACTGGTATCAGAGCCAAGTTGATTTAACTAAGGAAGGTTTGGATACTTCCATCCTTGCTGTCCTTCGTGATGGCAGGTTCATGTCATCACATACAGAGAATAAAACCTTTAACTAAGGAAGGTTTGGATACTTCCATCCTTGCTGTCCTTCGTGATGGCAGGTTCATGTCCTTTGATGATTCTCTACTCAGCAGTGTAGAATCTAGTCTTTGCAAAGGACCAATCCACTTCAACTGTTACCCAAACATAACAGTTTCCCTTAAAGATAAAAATATCTTCAAAAGCATGATTTTACAAATCAAAACCCACAATTACCATATGATTGAGGGATCAATTCCAGTTGCATTAATTTACAAAATCTCTTATAAAGCAATGAATTCCGCGTTTAATACGCAACATAAATTCCAGTCAAAAAGAGATGAGACTCTTCTCTTGCAGACTGATTTGTCCAAAGCCAATATGGTTGTCCCAAAGCCTATTCAATGGAAAGACATTCATCTTCCAGACGAATGGATTCTTGATGGAGCCACTGAACCAGTGATTCCAAAACATCTTGAGCCCAATACAGAGTTGCAAAATGTGACTCAGTTTTCCGATGGTAAAGTCAAACTATCCTTTAAGAGACCTACTTTTTCTACATATTCTGATAAAGATTCTTGTTCTAGTATGCATTCCTTTGAAAAACAGTTTTCAAAAATCCCAACAGAAATAAATATTCCTAAAGAACAAGCTAATTTTCCCACTTCGGATATCCCTAGTTCTTCTATCCATTCAGTCAATTATAGTACTAGTGTCCCTCATCCTATCTACACTAGTAGTCAGAGAATTCAAAGACAGGAAGAGAAAGAACCTTCTCCTCCAACTTCTCCTACCTTTTCTGCCGTTACCGAAAACGCCATTAATGTCCTTGAAAAAAATTTTGAAATTGACAAAACTCTCCTTCATAATGATTTTTATTCAGATAATAATAAAGAGAAAAGACTTTGGTTTTTTAAACGTTTTTTAAACAACAGAAAAGAAATTCAAAAAATTTATTATGATTTTGTCAATTTGCATAAAGTCCATATCTTATTTTTTGATTGGTTTAAAATGTATGCTTCCGACAATAACATTTCCTATCCTTTCAAAGAGTCAAACCCAATTACTACTAGAAAGAAAATTCCTGAATGGAATCTTTCTGATAGTAGTAACATTATCGAGTCTGAACATCCTCCCCTCAGGAGTATAACCATAGCACATGGTGAACCTCCTATTCCAATCAAAGCCTCTCCTTTCAAAGTTCATAAATCCGATGACTCTAATAAAAATTTAGATAGTATTATCCAACAGAATAATTTCTGTAATACTAATCTAAATACCATAGGAAAACAGTTGACCCGTATCGAAAGTCAAATCCAACAGTCTTCCACAACTGTTACTTCTGTTTCAAAGCCAATTCCTTCCAAAACCGAGTCCTTGAAAAAGCTTAAAGAACCTATTTTCAGACCATTCCAGGTCTCGAAACATAGTCAAGAGCTTGTTCAAGAGTCAAAGTTAGAATTTGCTAAAGCCATTAGGGAACAACTAGATAGAATAGAAGCTTCATCTTCTGCTTCTACTTCTAAAATCCAAATAGCTCCTGATACACCCCAATCCAAAACACCTAGTAGCATTCAGTCTCATACTGTAGGTGTCCTTGACCAAGACTATGACCAGTCTTCTATAGCCACTTCTGATATAGAAGCATTTCAAGACCCAACCCCAAAGGTTAATAGAGTCCATTGGGAATTGGCACTTCCTGCTACTTCTCATTCTCCTCCTGACCTAGCTATTGCTAATAGGCCTAGTGCACTAAATCAATCTCGATTTAATGCATCTTCTGTCTATGAATGGAACATAGATGGCATGTCTGAGTACAATATACTTGGTCTATTACAACAAATGACTATGGCTGCCAATGCTTATAAAACCCAATCAGGAACCTCTGATAAAGCCATAGCAGAAATCCTTATAGCCGGTTTCACAGGCCAACTTAAAGGCTGGTGGGATCATCTCCTCACCAAACAACAGCAATCTGACATCTTGAATGCTATTCAAACCGATGAGGATCAAATCCCCATTATGGATGAAAATAATGGCCCCATTCAAGATGCGGTCGCAACTCTTATCCTAACCATTTCCCTTCATTTCATAGGTGATCCTTCACACCTAAGAGATAAAAATGCTGAGTTACTACACAATTTGAGATGTAGGAAACTTAGTGATTTTCAAGACTATAAAACCACCTTCTTTACTCGACTCTTTCTAAGAGATGATGCAAATCATACTACTTGGAAAGAAAAATTCCTTGCTGGCTTACCTACTCTCTTGGGAGAAAAGGTAAGAAACTCCATTAAAGCCCTTTATGATAATCGTATTCCTTATGACGAACTTACCTATGGCGAGTTAGTCAGTTTTGTCAACAAAGAAGGATTAAAGATTTGCCAAGATCTAAAGTTACAAAAACGTCTAAAAAGAGAACTTAGACAGTCTAAGCATGAGCTAGGCGATTTTTGTAAACAATTCAATTATGATCCTTTTAAATCTCCCTCCAAAAATTGTAATGGTAAGTGCTCTTCGAGGCCTTACAAAAAACATTACAAGTCCAAAAGCCATGGGAAACCCATTACTAATTCTAGAGATAATTTTTATAAGAAACCTGCAAGGCCTTATAAAAAGCACAAATTCTCTAAAAAGAAAGACTTCAAGCCCAAAACCCCTTTCAATTACAGAGAAGCCATATGTCACAAATGTGGTAAAAAAGGCCATACTGCAAATTACTGCAGGATGAGTAAAAAACTTCATGAGCTTAATCTCGATGAAGAAGTCCTTTCAAAAATTTCCTCTCTTCTTATTGAGTCTTCTGATTATGAGTCTTCCATGACTGGAGATAGTGAGCCTCTCCAGGTTGACGAGTTAATTGACTCCGATACCTCCTTTTCATCCGATAGTGATTCTGAGTCAGAGTCTTACTTAAAGAAAATTAATGTTTTGACTAGAGATCAGGAAACATTTCTTGAATTAGTCAAATACATTACTGACCCTACTCTTCAGAGAGAGTATTTGGATAAACTCCTGAAGACCCTTGATCAAAAACCCGAACCTTCTAAAGTTCCTATTGTCAAAAAACATGCTTATGATCTTACTCAAATTCTTGAAAAGAAAAAACATTCAAAATCTCCTATTCCTTCTATTCAAGATCTTCAGAAAGAGATTAAAGACATTAAAGCTGAAATAAAGGACTTGAAAGAAAAACAAAAAACCGATTCCGAAACCATTCAGATTCTTTTACAAAGACAACTCCAAGATCATTCTGATAATGAATCACATTCCAGTAATGATAATGAAGAAAATCCGAATCTTGAAAATATTGAGTCTGTACCCAGTGATTTTCTCTTTGTTTTAAACCAAATTACAATGAGAAAATATTTGATCAGAGTTACTTTAATTTTTTCTAAAGACTTCATGGTTGACACTATTGCCTTATTTGACACTGGTGCTGATCTAAATTGTATCCAAGAAGTTATTGTGCCAAAAGAATTTCATGAAAAGACAAAAGAAAAGCTTTCTGCCGCCAATAATTCAAAATTAAAAATTTCCTCCAAAGCTGAAGGCCTTATTCATAACAATGGATTTGATTTTAAAACTTCTTTCCTTTTAACAAATGACATTCGTCATACCGTTATTTTAGGAACTCCCTTTATCAATTTAATTACTCCTTATACTGTCGATTATGATGGTATATCCTTCAAAGCTAGAAATAAAAGACTTGTTTTCCCTTTTGTTGAAAAACCAAAAACAAGGAATTTAAATATCATTAAAGCATGTTCTGTTTACCAAAATCAAATAAATGTTTTATTAAAAACAAAACAAAAGGATTTAAATCATTTGAAACAGGATTTAAATTTGCAAAGAATTGAAGCCCAATTACAAAGTAATTTTATAAAACAAAAAATTTCTGATTTTAAAAAACTTATCAAGAAAGAAATTTCTGCCGATTTACCAAATGCTTTTTGGAATAGAAAACAACATTTGGTAGATTTGCCTTACGAGAATTCTTTTGATGAAAGAAATATTCCTACTAAAGCCCGTCCTATCCAAATGAATATGGAACTTGAGCAACATTGCAGGAATGAAATTAAAGATTTGGAAGCCAAAGGTTTAATTGTTAAATCGAGATCACCTTGGTCTTGCGCTGCTTTTTATGTTAATAAAAATTCTGAAATTGAAAGAGGCACACCGAGACTTGTTATTAATTATAAACCTTTGAATAAAGCTTTAAAATGGATTCGTTATCCGATTCCAAATAAAAAAGATTTGCTTCAAAAACTTCACTCTGCGTTCATCTTTTCGAAATTTGACATGAAGTCTGGTTTTTGGCAAATTCAAATCCACCCTAAAGATCGGTATAAAACTGCTTTTACTGTTCCATTTGGACAGTATGAGTGGACCGTTATGCCATTTGGTTTAAAGAATGCACCTTCAGAATTTCAAAGAATCATGAATGACATTTATAACCCATATTCTGAATTTTGCATCGTTTACATTGATGATGTATTGATTTTTTCTCAATCAATAGATCAACATTTTAAACATTTAAAGACTTTTTATTTGGTAACCCGGAAGGCTGGTTTAGCCATTTCTTCTTCAAAGATTTCTTTATTCCAAACAAAAATCAGATTCCTCGGTCACTACATTTTCAAAGGAACTATCACTCCCATTGAAAGATCTTTGTCTTTTACTGATAGGTTTCCTGACAAAATTGTAGATAAAACCCAATTGCAAAGATTTTTAGGAAGCTTGAATTATGTTCTTGACTTCTGTCCTAATATCAATAGGATTGCAAAACCATTACATGATAGGTTAAAGAAAAACCCGGTTGCATGGTCCGAACATCATACCCAAATTGTAAAGCAGATAAAGACAATGGTAAAAGAAATTCCATGCTTATATTTGGCTCATCCAACACTACCTAAAATTGTTGAAACTGATGCATCAGATTTAGGATATGGTGGTATTCTCAAGCAAGTTGAACATGGTAAAGAACAAATAGTACAGTATGCATCTGCACATTGGAATGATTGTCAAAAAAATTACTCTACCATTAAAAAAGAAATTCTTTCTATTGTTTTATGCATATCAAAGTTTCAAAGTGATTTATTAAATCAGAAATTCTTACTTCGAATTGATTGCAAAGCTGCAAAACATGTTTTAGAAAAAGATGTTCAAAACATTGCATCAAAACAGATTTTTGCACGATGGCAAGCAATTTTAAGTGTTTTTGATTTTGATATTGAATTTATTAAAGGTGACAAAAATTATATCCCCGATTTTCTGACCCGAGAATTTCTTCAAAACAGATAATGCCGCCCAAAAAGACCAAAGACAAAGGGAAAGGGATCCTCAAAGATCCTGTGTCCCAGACACCCCCTAAAGCCTCTCACCCCTCTTCACCAAAAGAAAAATTGCTGTCTTCAGCAATGCCTATAAAGTCCTGGATTGATATGATTGAAGATGATGAAGCGAGAGTTAAAGCCCTGGCCTCCCAAGATCAGGTAAATCAATGGATGAAATCCATTACTCAATCTCCCGAGCTTTTGCTCGCCATACAAAGATTTTCTCAAAGCCAAATTTCTCCAAAAGAAGATTTTTCACACATTGAAAAACCTATTTTAAAAGAAATTCCAAAGCTTTCTTTATCCGGAAATTTGTCTAAAGAAATAATTTCTTCTGGAAATACTTCCTCCCAGGTTGTGGTTTCACAATCAAAGCTTTCCCAAAAATCGGATTGGTATGATAAACCCCATTCTCAAAATGTTTTAACTATGGAGGATGGATTTTATGATTCTGACCCATTTAAAGCAGTTTCAAAAATTTTCCCAAAAGGATGGTTTTTCAAACCATGGGATCTTTCAAAACCTCACTCTTATTATCAAAGCATCCTTGAAGCCACTGGCTCAGTAAAATTCAAACACTTTTACCATACTGAGTCCCATTCTGAGCCGGCCTATTCCACGGCCACTATCCAAAAGGTTATTAGCCCAAGCCAGTGGGATGAACCACTCCACGTTCAAAAGAAATTTCCCGCCAATTTTCTTTTTAAAATCCCACACTGTTTGTCCTATTCATATTGGGATTACCAACAGGCGTGGTTCAACACGTTTTTCATTCATAACCCAAAACATTCTCATTCCTGGTTATTTTTCTTCAATACCAAAATAACCATACAAAGCCTTCCAAACTGGTTCCAACAATGGTGGACCTATTTTGGACCAACCACCGATATTTTAACCCCTAATGCCACAAACTGTTTCAACCTCTTTAAAGCCAATTATGTTCCTTCTGAGTCCGAAAAGAGGTTCCCTCCTTTCCTCTGTTTTTGTACCAAATTCTTCCTCCCCTGGGTTTGGATGTGGAATTTTCAACACCGTACTCTGGACACCCAATTAATTATTCAAAGATGTTTTAAAATTAAATGGTGGTCCAAGTCCGATGAAAAGTCAAAATTGACCGAAGCCATCATTCACAATTGGCTTAAACAAAATGGTCTTCTAAAGCCCAGTATTGAAGATAATAAAGCCCACAGCACCTTTCTAGCACAGCGATCTAAAGCCCAGGCCCTTCTCGCCAGTGCAAAGTCTGAAGATGAATACTTCGATATCATGAAGCAGCTACTGACTACTCGATCAGAGTCTTCTGTTGCAGCATCCTCTGACACTGAAGATCAAGATGAAGAGCCCTTCATTTCTCTTGGGGATGAAAATGAAGACGATTGTTTTGGTATTTTTCCCCCTGTAAAGCATTGTAAATAATCTGTATGCATTTTTAGTTATTTACTTAAAAAAAAAAAAAAAAAACTCTGTATGTTCCTTGTATTTCTCTGTATTTCTTTTTGTATTCATTTTTGTAAACGGGTGGTCCTTTGGACACAAGTGAGAGCGCACATGTCTCTTCACCCGTCTGTATTTCTTTTGTATTCCTTCTGTACTCCGTATAAAGCTACAGTGCACCTATCCACGAGTTACTGTGCACTTAAAAGCGCGCTACAGTGAACAGTGAAACCCTATGTATAAAATCTAGAGGAAGACTTGAGACTCCTCAGATTTTCGAAACCCTCTCTCTCTCTTCTTTCATTTCTCTCCTCCTTCTCTCTAGAAAGGAAATCCGGTGAAAGGCATCAAGACCCTAGTTCTTGATTTGATTTTGCTTTTCTAATTTTCCTTTCTTTCCTTCATTCTCTTCTAAAAAAGCCAAGATCCGAAACAACATGTAAGGATCTTTTGTAACTTTTTAAAGCATGTATTTAAAGCATTTAAATTTCTGTACTTTAATTTTCTGCAATTTACTTTTCTGCACTTTTAAATTTCTGCAATTTTACATTTCCGCAATTTAATTTAACGCCATTTACTTTTCTGCATTTTTCAATTTCTGCATTTTCTTTCTTCTTTAAAGTATGCTCGCAGACTGATCTGTATCAGTTCTGCCATAAAAGTTGTACGTTCCTCTGAGGCAACGAGACCAGATCTCAATCCTCAGTTGTATTCCTTCTTTTCTTCCCCTTCAGTCAGAGCACCAGTTCTGGGATCCAGTTCTGGTACTGTGTATGTTTAGCAACCAACCTTAATGTATGTTTATTTATGCATACCCTTGTTGCTAGGCTTGCTGAATAATTTTAAAGAATAAAGATTAAAAACGGTAAAAGTTGAAAAGCCGACAAAATCTCCGGTAGTTCACCAAGATCTACCCTTTATCATTAATTCTGATAATAATTAATTCAATTCACACGTACACCTTGGATCGTTTCCTTACTGGTATCAGAGCCAAGTTGATTTAACTAAGGAAGGTTTGGATACTTCCATCCTTGCTGTCCTTCGTGATGGCAGGTTCATGTCATCACATACAGAGAATAAAACCTTTAACTAAGGAAGGTTTGGATACTTCCATCCTTGCTGTCCTTCGTGATGGCAGGTTCATGTCCTTTGATGATTCTCTACTCAGCAGTGTAGAATCTAGTCTTTGCAAAGGACCAATCCACTTCAACTGTTACCCAAACATAACAGTTTCCCTTAAAGATAAAAATATCTTCAAAAGCATGATTTTACAAATCAAAACCCACAATTACCATATGATTGAGGGATCAATTCCAGTTGCATTAATTTACAAAATCTCTTATAAAGCAATGAATTCCGCGTTTAATACGCAACATAAATTCCAGTCAAAAAGAGATGAGACTCTTCTCTTGCAGACTGATTTGTCCAAAGCCAATATGGTTGTCCCAAAGCCTATTCAATGGAAAGACATTCATCTTCCAGACGAATGGATTCTTGATGGAGCCACTGAACCAGTGATTCCAAAACATCTTGAGCCCAATACAGAGTTGCAAAATGTGACTCAGTTTTCCGATGGTAAAGTCAAACTATCCTTTAAGAGACCTACTTTTTCTACATATTCTGATAAAGATTCTTGTTCTAGTATGCATTCCTTTGAAAAACAGTTTTCAAAAATCCCAACAGAAATAAATATTCCTAAAGAACAAGCTAATTTTCCCACTTCGGATATCCCTAGTTCTTCTATCCATTCAGTCAATTATAGTACTAGTGTCCCTCATCCTATCTACACTAGTAGTCAGAGAATTCAAAGACAGGAAGAGAAAGAACCTTCTCCTCCAACTTCTCCTACCTTTTCTGCCGTTACCGAAAACGCCATTAATGTCCTTGAAAAAAATTTTGAAATTGACAAAACTCTCCTTCATAATGATTTTTATTCAGATAATAATAAAGAGAAAAGACTTTGGTTTTTTAAACGTTTTTTAAACAACAGAAAAGAAATTCAAAAAATTTATTATGATTTTGTCAATTTGCATAAAGTCCATATCTTATTTTTTGATTGGTTTAAAATGTATGCTTCCGACAATAACATTTCCTATCCTTTCAAAGAGTCAAACCCAATTACTACTAGAAAGAAAATTCCTGAATGGAATCTTTCTGATAGTAGTAACATTATCGAGTCTGAACATCCTCCCCTCAGGAGTATAACCATAGCACATGGTGAACCTCCTATTCCAATCAAAGCCTCTCCTTTCAAAGTTCATAAATCCGATGACTCTAATAAAAATTTAGATAGTATTATCCAACAGAATAATTTCTGTAATACTAATCTAAATACCATAGGAAAACAGTTGACCCGTATCGAAAGTCAAATCCAACAGTCTTCCACAACTGTTACTTCTGTTTCAAAGCCAATTCCTTCCAAAACCGAGTCCTTGAAAAAGCTTAAAGAACCTATTTTCAGACCATTCCAGGTCTCGAAACATAGTCAAGAGCTTGTTCAAGAGTCAAAGTTAGAATTTGCTAAAGCCATTAGGGAACAACTAGATAGAATAGAAGCTTCATCTTCTGCTTCTACTTCTAAAATCCAAATAGCTCCTGATACACCCCAATCCAAAACACCTAGTAGCATTCAGTCTCATACTGTAGGTGTCCTTGACCAAGACTATGACCAGTCTTCTATAGCCACTTCTGATATAGAAGCATTTCAAGACCCAACCCCAAAGGTTAATAGAGTCCATTGGGAATTGGCACTTCCTGCTACTTCTCATTCTCCTCCTGACCTAGCTATTGCTAATAGGCCTAGTGCACTAAATCAATCTCGATTTAATGCATCTTCTGTCTATGAATGGAACATAGATGGCATGTCTGAGTACAATATACTTGGTCTATTACAACAAATGACTATGGCTGCCAATGCTTATAAAACCCAATCAGGAACCTCTGATAAAGCCATAGCAGAAATCCTTATAGCCGGTTTCACAGGCCAACTTAAAGGCTGGTGGGATCATCTCCTCACCAAACAACAGCAATCTGACATCTTGAATGCTATTCAAACCGATGAGGATCAAATCCCCATTATGGATGAAAATAATGGCCCCATTCAAGATGCGGTCGCAACTCTTATCCTAACCATTTCCCTTCATTTCATAGGTGATCCTTCACACCTAAGAGATAAAAATGCTGAGTTACTACACAATTTGAGATGTAGGAAACTTAGTGATTTTCAAGACTATAAAACCACCTTCTTTACTCGACTCTTTCTAAGAGATGATGCAAATCATACTACTTGGAAAGAAAAATTCCTTGCTGGCTTACCTACTCTCTTGGGAGAAAAGGTAAGAAACTCCATTAAAGCCCTTTATGATAATCGTATTCCTTATGACGAACTTACCTATGGCGAGTTAGTCAGTTTTGTCAACAAAGAAGGATTAAAGATTTGCCAAGATCTAAAGTTACAAAAACGTCTAAAAAGAGAACTTAGACAGTCTAAGCATGAGCTAGGCGATTTTTGTAAACAATTCAATTATGATCCTTTTAAATCTCCCTCCAAAAATTGTAATGGTAAGTGCTCTTCGAGGCCTTACAAAAAACATTACAAGTCCAAAAGCCATGGGAAACCCATTACTAATTCTAGAGATAATTTTTATAAGAAACCTGCAAGGCCTTATAAAAAGCACAAATTCTCTAAAAAGAAAGACTTCAAGCCCAAAACCCCTTTCAATTACAGAGAAGCCATATGTCACAAATGTGGTAAAAAAGGCCATACTGCAAATTACTGCAGGATGAGTAAAAAACTTCATGAGCTTAATCTCGATGAAGAAGTCCTTTCAAAAATTTCCTCTCTTCTTATTGAGTCTTCTGATTATGAGTCTTCCATGACTGGAGATAGTGAGCCTCTCCAGGTTGACGAGTTAATTGACTCCGATACCTCCTTTTCATCCGATAGTGATTCTGAGTCAGAGTCTTACTTAAAGAAAATTAATGTTTTGACTAGAGATCAGGAAACATTTCTTGAATTAGTCAAATACATTACTGACCCTACTCTTCAGAGAGAGTATTTGGATAAACTCCTGAAGACCCTTGATCAAAAACCCGAACCTTCTAAAGTTCCTATTGTCAAAAAACATGCTTATGATCTTACTCAAATTCTTGAAAAGAAAAAACATTCAAAATCTCCTATTCCTTCTATTCAAGATCTTCAGAAAGAGATTAAAGACATTAAAGCTGAAATAAAGGACTTGAAAGAAAAACAAAAAACCGATTCCGAAACCATTCAGATTCTTTTACAAAGACAACTCCAAGATCATTCTGATAATGAATCACATTCCAGTAATGATAATGAAGAAAATCCGAATCTTGAAAATATTGAGTCTGTACCCAGTGATTTTCTCTTTGTTTTAAACCAAATTACAATGAGAAAATATTTGATCAGAGTTACTTTAATTTTTTCTAAAGACTTCATGGTTGACACTATTGCCTTATTTGACACTGGTGCTGATCTAAATTGTATCCAAGAAGTTATTGTGCCAAAAGAATTTCATGAAAAGACAAAAGAAAAGCTTTCTGCCGCCAATAATTCAAAATTAAAAATTTCCTCCAAAGCTGAAGGCCTTATTCATAACAATGGATTTGATTTTAAAACTTCTTTCCTTTTAACAAATGACATTCGTCATACCGTTATTTTAGGAACTCCCTTTATCAATTTAATTACTCCTTATACTGTCGATTATGATGGTATATCCTTCAAAGCTAGAAATAAAAGACTTGTTTTCCCTTTTGTTGAAAAACCAAAAACAAGGAATTTAAATATCATTAAAGCATGTTCTGTTTACCAAAATCAAATAAATGTTTTATTAAAAACAAAACAAAAGGATTTAAATCATTTGAAACAGGATTTAAATTTGCAAAGAATTGAAGCCCAATTACAAAGTAATTTTATAAAACAAAAAATTTCTGATTTTGAAAAACTTATCAAGAAAGAAATTTCTGCCGATTTACCAAATGCTTTTTGGAATAGAAAACAACATTTGGTAGATTTGCCTTACGAGAATTCTTTTGATGAAAGAAATATTCCTACTAAAGCCCGTCCTATCCAAATGAATATGGAACTTGAGCAACATTGCAGGAATGAAATTAAAGATTTGGAAGCCAAAGGTTTAATTGTTAAATCGAGATCACCTTGGTCTTGCGCTGCTTTTTATGTTAATAAAAATTCTGAAATTGAAAGAGGCACACCGAGACTTGTTATTAATTATAAACCTTTGAATAAAGCTTTAAAATGGATTCGTTATCCGATTCCAAATAAAAAAGATTTGCTTCAAAAACTTCACTCTGCGTTCATCTTTTCGAAATTTGACATGAAGTCTGGTTTTTGGCAAATTCAAATCCACCCTAAAGATCGGTATAAAACTGCTTTTACTGTTCCATTTGGACAGTATGAGTGGACCGTTATGCCATTTGGTTTAAAGAATGCACCTTCAGAATTTCAAAGAATCATGAATGACATTTATAACCCATATTCTGAATTTTGCATCGTTTACATTGATGATGTATTGATTTTTTCTCAATCAATAGATCAACATTTTAAACATTTAAAGACTTTTTATTTGGTAACCCGGAAGGCTGGTTTAGCCATTTCTTCTTCAAAGATTTCTTTATTCCAAACAAAAATCAGATTCCTCGGTCACTACATTTTCAAAGGAACTATCACTCCCATTGAAAGATCTTTGTCTTTTACTGATAAGTTTCCTGACAAAATTGTAGATAAAACCCAATTGCAAAGATTTTTAGGAAGCTTGAATTATGTTCTTGACTTCTGTCCTAATATCAATAGGATTGCAAAACCATTACATGATAGGTTAAAGAAAAACCCGGTTGCATGGTCCGAACATCATACCCAAATTGTAAAGCAGATAAAGACAATGGTAAAAGAAATTCCATGCTTATATTTGGCTCATCCAACACTACCTAAAATTGTTGAAACTGATGCATCAGATTTAGGATATGGTGGTATTCTCAAGCAAGTTGAACATGGTAAAGAACAAATAGTACAGTATGCATCTGCACATTGGAATGATTGTCAAAAAAATTACTCTACCATTAAAAAAAAGAAATTCTTTCTATTGTTTTATGCATATCAAAGTTTCAAAGTGATTTATTAAATCAGAAATTCTTACTTCGAATTGATTGCAAAGCTGCAAAACATGTTTTAGAAAAAGATGTTCAAAACATTGCATCAAAACAGATTTTTGCACGATGGCAAGCAATTTTAAGTGTTTTTGATTTTGATATTGAATTTATTAAAGGTGACAAAAATTATATCCCCGATTTTCTGACCCGAGAATTTCTTCAAAACAGATAATGCCGCCCAAAAAGACCAAAGACAAAGGGAAAGGGATCCTCAAAGATCCTGTGTCCCAGACACCCCCTAAAGCCTCTCACCCCTCTTCACCAAAAGAAAAATTGCTGTCTTCAGCAATGCCTATAAAGTCCTGGATTGATATGATTGAAGATGATGAAGCGAGAGTTAAAGCCCTGGCCTCCCAAGATCAGGTAAATCAATGGATGAAATCCATTACTCAATCTCCCGAGCTTTTGCTCGCCATACAAAGATTTTCTCAAAGCCAAATTTCTCCAAAAGAAGATTTTTCACACATTGAAAAACCTATTTTAAAAGAAATTCCAAAGCTTTCTTTATCCGGAAATTTGTCTAAAGAAATAATTTCTTCTGGAAATACTTCCTCCCAGGTTGTGGTTTCACAATCAAAGCTTTCCCAAAAATCGGATTGGTATGATAAACCCCATTCTCAAAATGTTTTAACTATGGAGGATGGATTTTATGATTCTGACCCATTTAAAGCAGTTTCAAAAATTTTCCCAAAAGGATGGTTTTTCAAACCATGGGATCTTTCAAAACCTCACTCTTATTATCAAAGCATCCTTGAAGCCACTGGCTCAGTAAAATTCAAACACTTTTACCATACTGAGTCCCATTCTGAGCCGGCCTATTCCACGGCCACTATCCAAAAGGTTATTAGCCCAAGCCAGTGGGATGAACCACTCCACGTTCAAAAGAAATTTCCCGCCAATTTTCTTTTTAAAATCCCACACTGTTTGTCCTATTCATATTGGGATTACCAACAGGCGTGGTTCAACACGTTTTTCATTCATAACCCAAAACATTCTCATTCCTGGTTATTTTTCTTCAATACCAAAATAACCATACAAAGCCTTCCAAACTGGTTCCAACAATGGTGGACCTATTTTGGACCAACCACCGATATTTTAACCCCTAATGCCACAAACTGTTTCAACCTCTTTAAAGCCAATTATGTTCCTTCTGAGTCCGAAAAGAGGTTCCCTCCTTTCCTCTGTTTTTGTACCAAATTCTTCCTCCCCTGGGTTTGGATGTGGAATTTTCAACACCGTACTCTGGACACCCAATTAATTATTCAAAGATGTTTTAAAATTAAATGGTGGTCCAAGTCCGATGAAAAGTCAAAATTGACCGAAGCCATCATTCACAATTGGCTTAAACAAAATGGTCTTCTAAAGCCCAGTATTGAAGATAATAAAGCCCACAGCACCTTTCTAGCACAGCGATCTAAAGCCCAGGCCCTTCTCGCCAGTGCAAAGTCTGAAGATGAATACTTCGATATCATGAAGCAGCTACTGACTACTCGATCAGAGTCTTCTGTTGCAGCATCCTCTGACACTGAAGATCAAGATGAAGAGCCCTTCATTTCTCTTGGGGATGAAAATGAAGACGATTGTTTTGGTATTTTTCCCCCTGTAAAGCATTGTAAATAATCTGTATGCATTTTTAGTTATTTACTTAAAAAAAAAAAAAAAAAACTCTGTATGTTCCTTGTATTTCTCTGTATTTCTTTTTGTATTCATTTTTGTAAACGGGTGGTCCTTTGGACACAAGTGAGAGCGCACATGTCTCTTCACCCGTCTGTATTTCTTTTGTATTCCTTCTGTACTCCGTATAAAGCTACAGTGCACCTATCCACGAGTTACTGTGCACTTAAAAGCGCGCTACAGTGAACAGTGAAACCCTATGTATAAAATCTAGAGGAAGACTTGAGACTCCTCAGATTTTCGAAACCCTCTCTCTCTCTTCTTTCATTTCTCTCCTCCTTCTCTCTAGAAAGGAAATCCGGTGAAAGGCATCAAGACCCTAGTTCTTGATTTGATTTTGCTTTTCTAATTTTCCTTTCTTTCCTTCATTCTCTTCTAAAAAAGCCAAGATCCGAAACAACATGTAAGGATCTTTTGTAACTTTTTAAAGCATGTATTTAAAGCATTTAAATTTCTGTACTTTAATTTTCTGCAATTTACTTTTCTGCACTTTTAAATTTCTGTAATTTTACATTTCCGCAATTTAATTTAACGCCATTTACTTTTCTGCACTTTTCAATTTCTGCATTTTCTTTCTTCTTTAAAGTATGCTCGCAGACTGATCTGTATCAGTTCTGCCATAAAAGTTGTACGTTCCTCTGAGGCAACGAGACCAGATCTCAATCCTCAGTTGTATTCCTTCTTTTCTTCCCCTTCAGTCAGAGCACCAGTTCTGGGATCCAGTTCTGGTACTGTGTATGTTTAGCAACCAACCTTAATGTATGTTTATTTATGCATACCCTTGTTGCTAGGCTTGCTGAATAATTTTAAAGAATAAAGATTAAAAACGGTAAAAGTTGAAAAGCCGACAAAATCTCCGGTAGTTCACCAAGATCTACCCTTTATCATTAATTCTGATAATAATTAATTCAATTCACACGTACACCTTGGATCGTTTCCTTACTGGCGCTTACCATTCTACTAAAAGCTTAAGCTGGTAGTAGAGGCGCTACTTTATACTTATAAGGACCGACCAACCAGGGGAACGTCTTCACGTTAAGATTAAGCCGCGGGCCCCACTTCTATGAGGGGCAGGAACCCAGCACACGTGGTGCCAGTAGGAGTCACGACTTGGTGCGGGCCCCAGCACACGTGGTCTGGGATATGAATTAAGCCCATTCCTCCCCCCTCGCGGTTCGAACCCTGGTGGCTCTGATACCAAATGAAGGCGCTTACCATTCTACTAAAAGCTTAAGCTGGTAGTAGAGGCGCATCATAATCAGGAACCTCTGATAAAGCCATAGCAGAAATCCTTATAGCCGGTTTCACAGGCCAACTTAAAGGCTGGTGGGATCATCTCCTCACCAAACAACTAATTCAAAACTGAGTCACATTTTGCAACTCTGTATTGGGCTCAAGATGTTTTGGAATCACTGGTTCAGTGGCTCCATCAAGAGACATGTGCGCTCTCACTTGTGTCCAAAGGACCACCCGTTTACAAAAATGAATACAAAAAGAAATACAGAGAAATACAAAGTTGCAAAATGTGACTCAGGAAGAAGAGCTTGAATTAACAGCAAATTGACAAAAATCCCAACAGAAATAAATATTCCTAAAGAACAAGCTAATTTTCCCACTTCGGATATCCCTAGTTCTTCTATCCATTCAGTCAATTATAGTACTAGTGTCCCTCATCCTATCTACACTAGTAGTCAGAGAATTCAAAGACAGGAAGAGAAAGAACCTTCTCCTCCAACTTCTCCTACCTTTTCTGCCGTTACCGAAAACGCCATTAATGTCCTTGAAAAAAATTTTGAAATTGACAAAACTCTCCTTCATAATGATTTTTATTCAGATAATAATAAAGAGAAAAGACTTTGGTTTTTTAAACGTTTTTTAAACAACAGAAAAGAAATTCAAAAAATTTATTATGATTTTGTCAATTTGCATAAAGTCCATATCTTATTTTTTGATTGGTTTAAAATGTATGCTTCCGACAATAACATTTCCTATCCTTTCAAAGAGTCAAACCCAATTACTACTAGAAAGAAAATTCCTGAATGGAATCTTTCTGATAGTAGTAACATTATCGAGTCTGAACATCCTCCCCTCAGGAGTATAACCATAGCACATGGTGAACCTCCTATTCCAATCAAAGCCTCTCCTTTCAAAGTTCATAAATCCGATGACTCTAATAAAAATTTAGATAGTATTATCCAACAGAATAATTTCTGTAATACTAATCTAAATACCATAGGAAAACAGTTGACCCGTATCGAAAGTCAAATCCAACAGTCTTCCACAACTGTTACTTCTGTTTCAAAGCCAATTCCTTCCAAAACCGAGTCCTTGAAAAAGCTTAAAGAACCTATTTTCAGACCATTCCAGGTCTCGAAACATAGTCAAGAGCTTGTTCAAGAGTCAAAGTTAGAATTTGCTAAAGCCATTAGGGAACAACTAGATAGAATAGAAGCTTCATCTTCTGCTTCTACTTCTATATATATATATATATATATATATATATATATATATATATATTTTACTTGAATATTGAGTTAGAGAAGAGAATTATAACATGCTACGATCTTTAAGAAAAGATAAATTATAGTAAAATTATAATAAAAGTAGGATTTAGGTATTACGAGGGATTAGAACATGCATTTATTGTAAAAACTAGAATATAAAGTACTAAAAATATATTATAATGATAATTTAGTGAAATATTCCAATTAGTTTATATATAATTCTATATATATATATAGTAGTTTTTTGGTCAGGAATTTTAAAGTGTGGGAAAGTTCGGGAAAATTTTAAAATCACACAGCTTTAAAGGTTTACAGTTTTAAAACCATGCGGTTTTAAAGGTTTCTCGCACTTTAAAATTCATGACTGAAATATTTCTCTCTCTCTCTCTATATATAGAAAATATTAAAATTTTTAGGTAAATTGTCACTAAAGATGTTATATCGTAACAAATATTTATACGTGTGTAAAAATTATACATATTTTAAGGAGATTTACTCTCTTTGAACTTATTTAGGGTTTGATTGAAGAATCAAAATTGGAGTCATTCAATTATCCAATCTATTACCCTTGTGTTGAAGAAGTAAGACAAGTTATCGAAAGAGAAGGATCCTTTAACATCCATCAGCTTGAAATATCACATATAAGTTGGTCAGTGGGCTATGAGAATGATAACAAAGGCTTGGAGTTTAACAAGCACGCAAGAGCCAAGAACGTGGCAAATAATATAAGAGCAGTCTCAGAGTCCCTTCTGGCCAATCATTTTGGAAGTGCAATCATGGATGATTTGTTCCATCGATTTACAATCAAGATAAGTGCACATTTGGAAAGGGGGCTAGGAGCTCACACAGTTCTCTTCATTTACTTGATAAAGAAATGAATTATGTTATTTCCAAAAAAATAAAATAAATGTTTTGTATATTTATTGCTTTCAGTTCTTGTCTTACATGAGGCTCTGTTGTCCTCATTGTTGTTGCCGTTGGTTTGTTTGTTTGTGTTTTCTTAAATACATATCACTTCACGTAAAATTACTATGGTTCGTATTAATTTAGGTTATATATCAATGTATTTTTCTTTTGTTATTTTATGTTGTTTTATGTTGGTATTTCAATGGGAACCACGTGCTGCAAGTATCCAATGCTTTTATTTAAGCACTTTTTATTACTATTATTTTTGTTATTATTATTATAGATATTATCATTTTATAACATATCATTTCACCAATAAAATTTCTTACAATTACTTTTTTCTATTTAATGTTTTAGTTTTTATCATTGTAAATTAGAATATAAGAAAGAAATTAATCTATTTTTTTCTTTGACAGCTTTTGCCCTTTGGAGAAGACTTTTTATTCAATTCTTTGTGAAAACTTGTTCTTAGTGCTATTTATAATTAAATTCAGGAATGCACGTAATAGAACAAATTAAAACTCAGGTTAATAACTTATATTTATTTTTCGTGATTACAATCTACACAAATATACTACCATCTAGAGTTATACCTATTAATACTTCAGATACATGCATTTATAACTTAAAAATCTATGGGGATTAGCTCAGAAATTCACTACTTTCACTAATGACATTGGACATAATAAACCCACCCATGAATAGTCTATTTTTTTTTTTGGTGGAAAATAAGAGGAGGCTCCATGAGAACTCAAACTAATGCCCTCAATATTATTGAGAGCACCCGTCCATACCATAATTAACTCTACTTTTTAATAGAAGATATTAAAAAATAAAAAAAATCTTAATGTCCTAAAATTTTAAAATAACATCCTACATTAATGTCACTACGAACCTCACGTGATGAAAAATAAGAAGATAAAATAATAATATGGGTTTGAACTTTGAAGAGTGAAATTCTACTTAGATTTTTAATTTGCTTATTAAACTTATTTTAATAAACATAAAATTTTAATTTCAAACTTTGAATTTGAAGAGGATATGAATATAATTTTATGGATGGTACAATTTTCTTTTTTCTTTTTATTTAAGTAAAACTCCTCAAACGATGGTATGATGCGAAGACTTTTCCTTTTAAAAATTAAGCACAATAATTCAACTTTTTTTGTCATCTAGTACACATTAAACTGAAAATATAGATGAGAGAGTTCCATTAAAATCCATTCACTCATTGTTATTGATATCCTTCAACAAATTAATGTGATAATATTCTCACACATACAGTAAGCAATTATTATTTCTTTTATCATGATTAATTAGTCAACATCAAAATATATATGTATAATATATGTGTCAAAATATATTATCGAAAGGGCTCACATAGTCACATATATAACACATACGTTTGTTCCGTAATAGTTTTTCTCATGTCTTTGACACTACACAATTTACAAGTTGACAATTTTATGTGCTAATATATTTTCTATTTTCATCCTTACGACTGGAAATAATGATAAAATTCAAACAGTCTTGATGCAATCTAAATTATTAATCAAATTATTGATTTCCTTCATCTTAATTATTGATTAAGAAAGATTGATTGATTCAATTTTTGCTAATAAATCATTATTCTCCAATTATATTAATTTTATCATTTCCTTTTCGTATTTCGAGTACATGTATAAATTGAGCTTTTGTGCTCATGAATTAACAAGAGTGAAATTTATCTTCTTTATAATATTTATAAAACGTTTTCGTGGTATTTGATGGGATTGAGAGTCCTCAAATTCGTGGGTTTAGCCATGGAGCAAGGAGATCTAAATAGGAGAGATGTGAGATCCTTCTTAGTTGTTATTAATTTCTTCACTGAAAAAAAAATAAAAATCTCACTGCCACCACCACTTCCACCATCACAAAGGAAAGATGTCAAAAGAAAAAGGGAATAAAAAGTAATCCTCAAAATTTTTGTTTTTCTTGACAAGTCAATGGAATGGTTTTCTAAATAGGGATGTTGCTAGTTTTCCCTCTATTGAAATCAATATATATCACTTTACCCGTTATTATTTTTACAATAGTCAATAACCCCCTTTCATATAAATAATTTAAAGGAAAAGAAATGGGTCACTTACTTGATATTTTACCTTGGGAATATAACATATATATTTATTATAAAGAAAGATATTTAAAAATAAAAAATATTTAAGAAAAATATCTTATTATTAATTTTTTATTCACACAACAAAATTTCTTATTTTTAGTATTTAAATTTTTTGTTTTAATTTTCATTTATATAATTTATTTAATTAATAATAATAGTATATTTAAAAATAAGGATAATACTATAAAATTATGATGGGAGGTTATTGATTATTATGAAAAAAGTTAGGAGGTAAGTTTATCTATTGATTTCGGTAGGGACAAATGAGCAACCTCCCTCCTAAATAAAAAAAAAACTCAATGTCGAGATTGAAGGAATGAAGATAAAATGCTTGAGTGAAGATTTTATTAAAAAAAATCAAAGGAACGGCTTTTATATTAAAAGAATTCCTTGATCAAAAGAGTTTATTACTTTTGATTTTTCCCAGTCTTTAAAAAAAAGTGTACATGAAAATAATTGAAAGATTTCTTAGACAAACTTTAAAGGAATGCTTTCTAATTTGTTGCATGACAGTTATGAGATTGTAAATAAAAATAAAGTATTTATAGTTTTTGAAGGCAAGTTAAGAGTTTAAAAAAATTTCCCTTGCTGGATTGAGTGAGGATGATAAGAATCAAACAAAATTCATGGAAACAGAACAATCAATCAAATGATTTATTAAGAAAGATTGATTGTAAATAAGCATAAAATTGATTAACTCATTTTTTGATAATCAATCATTATTCTTGAATTATATCTACTGTATCAATTCCTTTTTCATATTTCAAATACTTGTATAAATTAAGCCTTTTTGTTCATGAATTAACAAGATTGAAATTTACCTTCTTTATACTATTTCTAAAGAGTTGTCAAAAAATACTTGGAAAGAATCTTTTCTCTGGAGCCACATAGAAGGGCAATGGAATTAGAGGAAGTCTCTCGCAAATATGAAGCCATGGAAATAGAACAAGTTATGTACATGAATGGAGGAGAATGAGGCACTAACTATGCAAATAACTCATTGAAACGGGTCATCATCATCTCCTCTTCCTTTTTCACACTACTAATTTCTTCTGTTTTATTTATATATATTGAATAGATTTTCTTGTTTTCAAAAGCAGGCCACCTTGAAAGCAAAGCTTATACTAGAACAAAGCTTGTTTGATTTGTTTTCCAATGCTTCTCGGACTGCATAAGACTTACAGATATGAGATGCTCTTCAGGGCCTAATTCATTGTTGCCAACATGGGAAGTTATAGATGCCCTCGACAAAATTTGCCAACGCTTTAATCACAAGCCACCGACATTGCTTTTTTTTTTTTCAATGATGATGTAAGATGTTGTTTATGACAAGCAGGATACCTATTGGAGGCCATAACTTGGGTTAAATGTGTCTGGTTTTGGCGTATAATATATTGTTTCAAAGGTCGCGATAAAAAAAAAACACCCAAAACTCCATGTGTCATTCTACACTTTGGTCAAGTCAAAAAATTTGCTTCTTTCCTGATCATTTTTTAATTTTAAGATATTTTTCCATTTTTCCTGTTTCTTCTAAGATTTTTATTTTTTTTTCTAGAATTTGAATTTGGACACCATTTGTTCTTTTTCTTATTTAGATTAGGAGAATTTTATTTTAAAATAATATTTCAAATATAAAGAGGCCAAAGCCCTAGCTTTATCAATTCAATATTTCTCCGTAAACTTCATTATTTAAAAACCTTGTTTTAACTATCTTCAACCTTTTATGTTTTCACTTCATCGGTTGTTATTAGAGCAGGTTCACCTGTCATCATTGTATGACCACATAAACAAAGGAGCACCACCTCGAAGAAATTGACCAAGGGATGCGGACAACGTATATGAAGACTATCAGACATATGGTAAGAGAAGCAATCTTGCAAGTCATGGAGGACATGTATAACCCGAGAATGGCAGCGATGGAGCAAGTAATCAAGGGTCTCATGATTTCCATGACAGAGAGAGAATAGCAGGAAGGAGTTAATCGTTAGGAAGTTGTTGAAAGAGTAAATCGTGAAGAACAACCTCAAGATTATTACTATTAAGAGATACATCAAGGCTTTAATCGTGAAGTAGTGCCTTTAGGCATCAATCGTAAAGTAATTCCTCAGAATTTAGAACTCGCAAGGCAGGTGCAGCTACTTGTGCATAAAGAGTTATGGAGTAATTAAAAAAAAAAAGATAGAGGATTATGATAGGAGGTGTAAAAAGAATTCAGATTACAAGATTAACATTGATATTGCAGATTGTTATAGCGGAATGCATGTTGATGAATTTTTAGATTGGATAGCAGATATAGAGAATTTCTTCTAATATATGGAGATTCCCCAAGAGAAATGGGTTAAACTTGTGGCATTCAAGTTTAAGCGCACATCATCTGCATAGTGGCAACATGTATAGAATCGAAGAAGAGTTACAGTGAAACCACTAATCAAATCATGGCCTAGAATGCAGAGGATGATGAAAGAGTATTTCCTGCCAGTGGATTATCAACAGTAGTTGTATGTAAAATATCAAAACTGCAAACAAGGGAACGCATGTCGATGAATATACAAAGGAATTTTATCATCTACACACAAGAAACAATATGGATAAGCTAGAGTTGTGGATAGTTGCGAAGTATCTTGATGGATTAAAACAAGTGATACAATATGAGATTGTAAATGCCATTTGGGACATGGGTACAACGATTGCTAGGGCAAAGAAATTGGAAGAACGGAAGCAACATGTAGTTTTTAGAACTCAACAACAATTCATTAGTGTGTAGAATAAACCAAGCAGTGTTAAGGTTAAAAATAAGCATAAAACATAGGCAGGTAGTAGTCAGGCACAACAACCATGATAGCAACAGCTAAGATAGCAGCCACCTAGACAACAATCACCAAGGCAATAGCAATACGAACCACATATATATAATAACCCAGACGCAAAGCCTATGCTGATGTGAGGAATTAGGGCATTGATCAACTGACTATTGTACAAAAAATTTGAATTTGGTAGATGCTGAAGTTAGCGAAGTAGATAATGTTATAGATGCGAATGATGAAGAAGCCCTAGAGTTAGAAGCAGATGAAGATGATGTTAGGAAATTGGTGCTGAAGCAGACACGCAGCTAAAGTAAAATTGGAAGAAAATAAAGAACAAGCACAATAGAGGACACCAGAAATTACGTGGTTCGGCTTTTAGCCTACGTCCACGGGCAAAGACAAAAGGAAATATTTTACTAGTGAAATAAGAATTACAAATAATTGTAATATTTTGGCTTACTACCCAAAACCCCAATACACCCAATCTCTCACTCACTAGACTGTTAAGAGTTTTATAATTTTAAGCTCTTAAAATCTCTCAAAATTGCCTCTAAAAAATTGCTCTCTCTTAATGGAATACTACAACTCTTCATTTGCACTTCGATGTATAGCAAAATGATGGCCAAGAAAGTCAAAACCGTGTTCCTCATTTTCTTCTTCAAACTGCTTCTTTTTCCATTTTCCTTTTCAAGTATTTCGGCCAGCCCATTTTTTCTTCTTTTTCTTTTTTCTCTTTTGTTTCTTTCTTTGGGCGGCACCTCCCAACCAAGACTTTAACATTCTCCCACTTAGAGATTTAATTGAGAATTAATCAATCTCCACACCATTCTTTTTGCTTCACCAAAATCATATTGCCTACGTTGTTGCTAGGCCACAAGAGGATTTACTCCAGATAAACTTGTTAGCATTTATCGGTTTGGTTAAAATATCTGCTAGGTTCTCTTTGGTATGGATTTTATGTAAATCCACACTTTCATCTTCCACTACTTCTCGAACCAAGTGATACTGAACTCCTATGTGCTTTGTCCTAGAATGAAAGGTTGGATTCCTTACAATGTGCAAAGCACTCTGACTGTCACAATACACAAGAATTTTCTATTGTTTGTGCCCGAGCTCCTCCAATAATCTTTGTATGCAAATAGCTTCCTTGCAAGCTTGTGTAGCTACCATGTATTCTGCTTATGTTATAGATAAAGCCACAACGGTCTGCAGTTTAGAAACCCAGCTTACAACTGCTCCTGCAAGTGTAAACACATAACCAATAGTGGATTTCTTTTTATCAAGGTCTCCTGCAAAATCTGAATCCACATAGCCCTGGACAATAAACTCTGATCCTCCATAACATAATGCAACATCTGAAGTTCCTCTGATGTATCTCAGAATTCTCTTCACAGCTATCCAATGCTCTCTACTAGGATCCACCATGTATCGACTGACTGCTCTCACTGCTTGTGCAATGTCTGGTCTTGTACATATCATAGCGAACATTAAACTTCCCACTGTTGATGCATACGGTACATGAGACATCTCCTTCCTCTCCACTTTATTGCTAGGACACATACTTGAGGATAATTTGAAATTAACATGAAGTGGGGTAGAAATTGACTTATAATCTTGCATGTTGAAGCGCTGCAAGATTTTCTTCAAGTAATTCTTCTGAGAACGTCAAATCTCCCTGTTATTTCTGTCTCGGTGAATTTGCATCCCTAGAATCTTGTTTGCTGGTTTTAAATCCTTCATTTCAAACTCCCTAGCCAACTGTACATTCAATTCTTGGATTCGATCTTTGTTGGGGTCTGCTACCAACATATCATCCACATATAACAGCAAAATAATGAAATCATTATCTTCAAACCTCTCGTAATATGTACAATGGTCTGAACTGAGTCTGTTGTATTCAATGCTCATAATGAAGGAATCAAATCTCTTATACCAACACCTCGGCACCTGTTTGAGACCGTATAGAGATTTGTTCAACCTGTAAACCAAGTTCTCCTTTCCTGTTTCTGCAAAACCTTTTGGTTGGAGCATATATATTTCTTCTTCAAGTTCTCTATGAAGAAATGCAGTTTTCATATCTAACTGCTCAAGATGTAAGTCAAATGTAGTACACATTGTCAAGACTACTCTAACTGTTGTGAATTGAACCACCGGGGAAAATATCTCGTTAAAGTCAATACTTTCTTTCTGAGTATATCCTTTTACCACTAATCTCGCACGATACCGCTCCACTTGGTCATTGCCATCGTGTTTGATCTTGTAAACCCATTTATTTCCAATGGCTTTTCTTCCACGTGGTGGTGGTACAAGTTCTCATGTCTTATTCTTATGTAGAGCTTCAATTTCTTCCTACATTATTGTCATTCACAAAGCAACATCTGTGCTTTCTAAAGTTTCATGGAAAGTTGAAGGCTCTCCATCCTCTGTTAGAAGATAGTATGCAACATTGATCTCTGTGACATACTCCGAGTGCCACGTTGACGGTCGTCTTTCACGAGTTGACCGACAAATTTTTGGAGCCTCGGACTCGACTGGTTCTTGTTCCTCATCCTCTGGTGTTGCTTCAAAAGAATCTGAATCTTTTAAATTATTTTCCACATATACCGATATAGTCTTTGACTTTTCTTTTACACTGCTATCATCCTCATCTTTCTTTTGCAGTTGATCTTCGATAAAGATAACATCTCTGCTAATGACGATCTTGTGGGTAGTGGGGTCCCATAGACGATACCCCTTTACTCCATCAGCATATCCTAAGAAGATACATATTCTAGATTTTGGATCCAGTTTTGTTCTTTCTTGGGCATTGTACATCACGTACACAGGACATCCAAATGCATTTAGGTAGGAATAATCAGCTGGCTTTCCAGTCCACATCTCCATCGTTGTCTTCATCCTAATAGTTATAGATGGCGATTGATTTATTATATAATAAGCAGTTTTGGCTGCTTCTGTCCAGAATGAATTGGGTACACCAACAGTCCTCAACATAGTTCTTATTCTTTCTATAAGAGTTCTGTTAATCCGCTCCGCCACTATATTTTGTTGAGGAGTGTATGCTACTGTGAACCGTCTTTGAATACCTCTTTTTTTACAAAAAGCAAGAAACTCGTCGTCTGTATACTCTCCACCATTATATGTCCTCAAGCACTTGATCTTTTTACCAGATTCAAGTTCCACCCGCACTTTGTATTCTTTAAACACTGGAAATACATCTGACTTTTTCTTAATGGGATACACCCAACATCTTCTGGAATAATCATAAATAAAAGTCACCATGTACTTTGCACATTCCATAGATATATCCGGTGATTCCCAAACATCAGAATGAATCAAGTCTAGAATACATTTACTTCTAGCAATAGATCTATTGAACTTTAATCTATGATGCTTACTTGTAACATAATACTCGCAAAATGGTAAACTTACCGATTTGAGCACTGGAAGCAATTTTCGCTCAGAGAGAATCTTCAAGCCTTGTTCTGACATGTGACCCAGTTTGAGATGTCACATCATCATTGATTCTTCTCTATTTGACGCGACACACGCATCAGCCTCCAGTAGTGTTTCTCCTTTAAGCATGAATAAATTAACACCGATATTTTCTGCCTTCATCAATACAAGCACTCCTTTAACGATCTTCATAATTTCATTCTCTATATGAGTTTTGTACCCATAACTATCCATTTGTCCCAAAGACAATAGATTTTTCTTCAGGCCGTTGACATGTCGTACCTCTCCAATTGTGCGAATTGTACCATCAAACATTTTTATTTTGATAGTACCAATACTAGCGATCTCTAAGGCATGATCATTACACATATATACAAATTCTCCTGAGATAGGTTCATATGTGTGGAACCAATTGAAATATAAATGTGCAACCCAAGAGGGGGGGTGAATTGGAAATTTTAAAAAAACTTTTCTAGCAAATCCACACAACAAGCAATCTAATGTCTTAATAAAATTCGGAAATGATAAATTCAATAAAAGCACAATAATTAAAGAGCAAGGGATAAGAGAAACAAACACACAAATTTTACGTGGTTCGGCAATCCCCGCCTACGTCCACGCCTCCAAGCGATCCAAGCTTGAGGATTCCACTATCCAAGCCCTTCCAAGGCTTCAACCAATTACAATTGACTTCAAGGTGTCAATAAACCATTACAATAGAGAGATATCTCCCAATCTCTTCACTCAAGTGTCTCACACACTCAAACTCTCACAAATGAGATAAATAAATGAAGAGTACAATAAAACTCACTCAATGAGTAGATATACAAAGATGAAGAACAAGAAAATGGTTCAATGTTTTTAGTTTGGAAGCTTTGAAGACTCAAGATATCACGTGTGCTTTTTGTTTTTGCTTGTTGGAGAGCTTCAAAATGAGTTGGGTTTGAGTTTTTATAGTTAAAACTCAAAAACTAGTCGTTATGTTCAATTCTGGCCGGAACCGGTTTACCGGATATAGAATCCAGTTAGCCGCTTGATGTTACCGTTATAAACACAAATTTAAAATCTTGAATAACCGGTTTACCGTTTGTCGAATCCGGTCAGCCGCTTGCGTTTTGGTTGCATTCTGTCTCGAAAAACCCAGAAAACCGGTTTACCAGATTTCACAACCGGTTAGCCGCTTATATTTAGGTTACTTGCTGCCCGAAACCGGTTCGCCGGATTTGATAACCGGTTAGCCGGTTGCTACAGTAACTGCTACAGTAAAATAGTTTCAAATTTTACAGTTTGACCTCAAAACTTTATAAAACTGTATTATAGTCCAAAACGTTATGAAACTTTGCAAATAGATCCAATTTCAGAAGTTATAAATATTACTTTATTATCCCAAAATTTTTTGAAATTATGATATTTCCCAAACTTTATGAAATTGTTTAATGACCCAAAATATTTAAATAGTTTTCAAATAGGTCCAAATCCGAAATTTAAAACAATATCAAAGATTTTAAAAACATATTCATTTTAGTCCAAAACACTTTGATTTAAAAACTCATTTTCTTTATTATAAAACACAATTTATAAATCTTTGTTTAATTAATATATATATGTGGTTTGTTATCATCAAAATCAATATGTATAGCTTAAATAAGCTAACACCATTCTCTCCGAGAGGTCATCTGTCAGATAGCTTCTGAGTCTATAAGTCAGACATCAGACAGTCGTTTTCTTCCTTCTAAAACAGTTGTTGCTTCGCTGTAAAGAATTTCGCCATCATCTGAGGTACTTGCTACACAACCCTGAGCATTTGATGACTTAGGTTCTTTGCCCTCTTTTCTCTTCTGGTTACTCCAACACTCTTTCTTGACGTGCCCTTTCTTACCACAATTGTAGCATTTAACATTCTTCTTACTTTTGAATTTTGATCTACCATGATTTTGACTCCCATTGGGGCCACGTTTTGTTGATCTCCCTCTCGTCACCGATAGCGCCTCTGCTTGCTGCGAACTTGCTTGTCTGTTTTTCTTATTTTTTCGCCTGCTCTTCTTATTTAATATGGAGGCTGTAACATTGTCGAAAACTATACTGTCCATTGAATTGTTATTCATCAAGTTGATGATGAATTGATCATACGAATTTAGTAGACTTTGAAGTAGAAGCTCTGCACATTCATTTTCCTCTATATTATGACCCAACGTTGTGAGTTGTTGGTATTAATGTGGTCGGTCACCATTGTAGATTCCGCCATTCGAAGAGTATAGAGTTTTCTCTTCAAGAAGATTTTGTTGTGTAGTGACTTGGCCTCGTACAATTTTGTAAGAGTATCTCATATTTCATTCGCTGTGTTTTTCTCTGCCACACTAGATAATACTCCATCTGCAAGTGCCAAGTGTAGATCAGAAATGGCGTTGCCATCTAACTCATTTCACTTGTCATCAGTTATCTCCATGGGTCTTTCTCCAATTGCTGCTAAGCAATTATTTTTCCTCAATGCAGCTTTTATCTTCATTTTCCACAACAAAAAATTATTTCCGTCAAATTTCTCAATTTCATACTTTGTCGTTATTTTGTTGATAAATATTGCACACAAACTAGTATACCACCTTGAATAGTTGTGAGTATGTGTGAGAATGCACACAAGAAAAGTTCCCAGGAAAGACTGGAGGGATCACAATAGTCCCACTTAAAATCCAGACTCCTTAAATTCTTATCGCCTTTATGACAGAACTTTCCTAGACATGTACAAAAAACCACACAGTTGTTTTACTCACATTACTATTCCCTGCTTTGCACCGTAAAATTCTTGGATCGCTCCCACTGTTTCACGTGAACAGTACCGTATACGTGAACAGTACCCCTTATGTGAACAGTACCTGACTCCAAAAATACAACCAATAGCTCTAATACCACTATTAGGAAATTGGTGGTGAAGCAGACACGTAATTAAAGTAAAATTGAAAGAAAATAAAGAACAAGCACAATATAGGACACCAGAAATTACGTGGTTCAACTTTTAGCCTACGTCCATGGGCGAAGACAGAAAGAAATATTTTACTAGTGAAATAAGAATTACAAGTATTGAAATATTTTGGCTCACTACCCAAAACCCCAATACACCCAATCTCTCACTCACTAGACTCTTAAGAGCTTTATAATTTTAAGCTCTTAAAATCTCACAAAATTGCCTCTCAAGAATTGCTCTCTCTTAATGGAATACTACAGCTCTTCATTTGCACTTCTATTTATAGCAAAATAATGGCCAAGAAAGTCAAAACCGTGTTCCTCTTTTTCTTCTTCAAACTACTTCTTTTTCCATTTTCCTTTTGAAGCATTTCGGCTAGCCCATTTTTTCTTCTTTCTTTCTTCTTTCTCTTTTGTTTCATTCTTTGGGCGGCACCTCCCAACCAAGACGTTAACAGATGAGATGTTGAATTGTATTATGTAGAAGGTTTATTGGCGCTAAAGATAAAATAAGATAGCCAGTGAAATAAGATTTTCAAAACACGTGACACTATTAACGATAAGGCGTGCAATGTGATAATTAATAGTGGTAGCAGAGGAAGCATAATTTTAAAAGCGTTGGTTGACGTGATGAGACTTTCAACAGAAAAAAAAATTTCAGCACTTTACATGAGCACATGTAAAAAAGGTGTGTCGTGTTTCTTTCTCTACTAGAAAGATTTATAAAAGTTATGTGACGTGCGATATAATAGTTATGGATGCGTGTCATCTTTTACTAGGACGACATTGACAGTTCAATGTTGATGCAATCCATAGAGGAAGGAATAATGTGTATAAGTTTTGGTAGATAGGAAGAAGGTTCATTCAGTACCTTTAACGAACTAGAATAAGAATTCTAAGATATAGGGGAATAATTTTTTGACCATCGTGAAGGGTCCTTGGAGGAAGATTGTGAAGGTTGCAATAAGCTAGAAAAAGAAGATGAGTTCGAGGTGAAGACTATTCATGAAGAAGTGCAACCATTACTAACTTAGTTTGCTGATATTACACCTGAAATACAAGTGTGCAACCCAAGAGGGGGGGTGAATTGGAATTTTAAAACTTATCCTAGCAAACCACACAACAATCCAATCTAATGCCTTAATAAAATTCGAAAACAATAAATTCAATTAAAGCACAATAATTAAAAGAGTAAGGGAAGAGAAAAAACGAACTCAAGGGTTTTTACGTGGTTCGGCTATCCCCGCCTACGTCCACGCCTCCAAGCACACCCGCTTGAGGATTTCACTATCCAAGCCTTTCCAAGGCTTCAAGCTTTTACAATTGACTTCAAGGTGTCAATGAACCTTTACAACAAAGAGATTATATCTCCAATCTCTTCACTCAAGTGTCTCACACACTCAAACTCTTACAATTAAGATGAACAAATGAAGATTACAATAAAACTCACTCAATGAGTAGATATTCAAAAATGAAGAACAAGAAATGATTTAATCTTTTTTTGTTTTACAAGTTGAAGGCTCAAGATATCTCGTGTGCTTTTTGATTTTGCTTGTTGGAGAACTTGAAAATGAGTTGGATTTGAGTTCTTATAGTTTGAGCTCAAAAACTAGCCGTTATGCACTTTCTGCCCGAAAACGGTTAGAGGTTAACTATAAACGGTTAACCGTTTGCGCTGGTCAAAGTTACCGTTGGGCTAAATTTCAAATAAACGGTTAACCGTTTTCTGTAAACGGTTCACCGTTAATTTCCAGTAACCTGCAAAACAAATTTCGCTTAACCTTTCTCAATAAACGGTTAACCGTTTTCAGTAAACGGTTCACCGTTTTGTTCCAGAATCATCATTTTAACAAAACTGGACAAAACAAGCTTTCTGGACGTTATCGGTTAACCGTTAAAAAATAAACGGTTAGCCGTTTTGCTACAGTGACTGCTCAGTGAAATTATTTTCCAAATTCGCAGTTTGACCCCAAAACTTTATCAAACTATAGTATGGCCCAAAAAGATAGAAAACTTTGCAAATAGGTCCAGTTTCAGAAATTCTAAAAATTACTTTATTAACTCAAAACTTTCTGAAATTATGAAATGACCCCAAATAGTTTATTGTTTCGCACAAAGATCCTTTTCAACATAATACCCATATTTTCAAAGTTCTCAAAACCTTTCACTTTAGTCCAAAATATTCATAACTTATAATATGACCCAAAACATATAAATAGATTCAAATAGGTCCAAATCCGAAACTCATAACAATATTAAAGGTTTAAAACACATTTATTTTAATCCAAAACATTTTGATTTCATAGCCTCATTTTCTTATTATAAAAACACAATTTGTAAATCTTTGTTTAATCAATACATATAATTTGTTATCATCAAAATCAATATATATAGCTAAATAAGCTAACAACACCATCAAAGAATCCAAATGGGCTACCACCTTTGCAAGATATTCAAATCATTTAGAGAGAGAGAAAATTAAGATTTAGTGTGCTTTAGGGAGAATGAATGGCTCATGAATCAACTTTTTTTAAAAAATAAATGTGCAGGGATAAAATCTAATCATAAAGCATATTTGGATAAATTTGAGAGTGACTCCACAGCATTTCTCAAATTTTGATTCGAAGAGTTGAAGATTGGAGGCCATATGATTCTTACCTTTTAAGATAATGACAATCTAACAGTGTATTTGGGATTGAAGTTGGACAACTGTCACTTAAAAAATACATTACTGAAGTGTTTGGTAAACACTAGCTGTGCGAACTTGTAAGTTATATTGATATGATTTTTCACTTGTATAATAGAAAATCTATTATATCTTTAATAATTTTGTTAAATTATTATTTAAAATTTATATTTACTACATATTATTAACTTTTGTTTGATAATTACAATTTTTTTTTCCACAGCAGTTTTAGCTTAAAAGTTATAACATCTCAATCCTAAATAGGACCTAAGTGTATGTTTGGGATTGCTTTAGATTGCCAAATAATCACTTACTTGATAATCCATTACCTCAAATATATTTGGTAAACTCATATCAAGAGTGATCATCACAAAATCTTATTTATGAAATAATTTGTTTTTGAAGTAACTCTTAAAAGTTTATAAGAGTAGATTTTAAAATTTTGATTTTGTAATTTGCAATAACAATATTACCCTCATTTTATAGCAAACTTTCAAAAATATCCCTACACTAAAAAAATGTAATTTTTAATATTTAAAATTAAAAATAAAATTGAAAAACCAAAATTATTTTTGGTAACTAGTGACTTCACCAATGCCATTGTCGGTGATTGTGAAAGTGCTATTTCGATACCACCAATACTATCAAACTCAAAATCATATGACCTTGTATTTGTAATGTTCTAGTTGGAAAATGAGAGATGGTGGCAAAGCATACACTCCAAATAGTACAACAACCACCGCACACCACCATCAAAATTGGGGCATACTTGATGCAATGCCATTGCTATTTAATAGATCGACAAGCAATGACCATTATGTAGTGGTTTCATGCCACCAATCTTCACTTTGGTACCATTTTTATGGACTAAAGGTAACAATGTCAATTGACTTGTGTTGGGATTATGTGCTCTTTAAATCATATTAACTATTTTATTTTTAGATTAATAAAATATTTGAGATATTTTCAATTACATAAATATTTTGAATAAGATCCGTTTAATCATATTATATGTATTTATGTGATCATCATATAGATTCACAGAAGACATAAATACAAGTTATCTTGTGATTAAATAAATTAAGTACGTAATTGATAAATAGAGTTGAGTGCTCTATTTATGTTTAGACTATAGTAAATTCATTGAATGATTGCCTTAATCATGTATGAATTTACTGATGTAGTGTGATTGCATTGAACTGAATTACATATAAGATTTAATTAACCTTGAAATGACTATCAGACTTATTAAATCTCATAGGCATTAATTTTATTGCAATATTAATCTTGAGTTAATTATGGTTTCATGTTTGTGATTGTCATTTCATTTGAGTTACCAAGTACCTAGATCTACATGGAGTACAGGTAGGTGCACTAATGGGCGCGACATACATTTGTAGTCAATATTACCCAGTGTCTTGGTGAAAGCAATTATGAATAGAGAGATTATAGATTAACAATATAGAATTTGTACAACACATCTCTTGATGGGTTTTCGGCACTTGATCATAGAATTCTCTAGCTAGAATGTGTCAACATAATTAGTATGTTGAAAATGATCATTAGAGAAAACCAGTAAGCGTCAATGAACAAGATGTAATTAAATTGATTGGATAGTTGAGATATCAATTTATTTAGCGATGTGGTACAGAGGATTGTTTAGTAAAGAAATCAATATGGCATGAGTCGAATTATTTTTCGAGAACACTATCCTAGATAGCATACAATTATGGAGATCAATTCTAATATTTTAGTGGAGTAGATTTGAAATTAAATAATTGGACTAGTTTAATTGCAAGCTTAATTATTGTAGCCATTTTTGTACTACTCATATGATCCTGGGTTAGCTCATTTAATTGACTGCGCCGCTACTAAATTAATAAGCAATATAACTAGTTATTTGGGTTAAAAGGCTAAATATATAATTTAGTGGGAGGCTTCATTTAACATACTTGTGTGTAAGGGACCTTGTATTATTTTACAAGGTGGGCCACTTTAACAAAAAAAAAGTAACGCCACTTTTAGTTTTATTATTTTTTAATTTAAATCAAATTTGATTTAAATTAATTAAAATATATATAAATATGGAGTCTAGGGTTTCCACCAAATAGAGATATAAAAAGATTTGTCTTCTCTAAAAGGTGAGAGGAGCCACAATATACGGATTAGAGAAAAAAATTTTTCTCTCTAATTTTGAGGGGGATATTTTCTCTTACTAGTTGCTTTTACTAGTGATAAAGGCGCCCATATGTCAAGTACAGACAAACTTGAGTTATAACCTGGAAGATCATTAGTGATAGATCGTGATCTAACAAGATTGGTGGTGACGGATTGTGATCTGGGAGCCTAGATTACTTCAACGAAAAAATAAAAGTACAATTTCTAGATTATGCTAATTTTATATATTGTATGTGAATTGCGATCTAGATATTTTCGCTGTAAAATATTTTTCAAACCAACAGTCTATGCTGGGATGGTACTCATTTTGATAATTGAACAATTTTATTCAATTTCATATATTTTGTTTATTGAATGATTATTTATTTGCTAAATGAATTATTTTTATCGGAAGATAAATGGTTACATTTTTATTATTACTGCAAATATGAACTATTTGGTCATCGTACCCATCCACGACATATTTATGATTTATCATCAAGCACATTTTACAAATTATTTAACAAGTGATTTTCTCAAAATCTTGATTTACCAAATATTTTAGGAAATTATTTGAAAAGTTGATTATTTGAGAATCTTTATAGGAATTGTATGGGAACCTAATGCAACCCGAACATACCCTAATTCTATAATCACTTTCTTTTAAAAAAAGAACACTCTATAGTTTGTATTGCATAGCCTTCATTAACATCATATCTGGTACATTCTTTGCATCTGATCCAATAATGGTGGCAACAAACCATATTTTTTGGCCGATGTGATTCCGAGAAAATATGGCTTAGTGAAACTAAGCATATCCCAATTTTTAACAAACAGTACAATTTGCCACTGAGTAGCACACTTTTACTTCTGGCCAACCATTTTTAGTAACCTCCACATAATTAACATTGCTTGTAGTCCAATGATATTACGGGTATGTTTTGGTATTATTTTTTATTTATTTTATAATATAAAAATAATTAATCTCCAAGGGGAATCTTGACCAAATCTTCAATGGGATTCGTTTGTTAATCATCCCTTACTGTTTTGGGGTCCAGACTTGTGATTTGAAATGACTCATTTCTTTTCCTAAAGGAAATCTCATAACATTTACAAGCCTTTTTCCGATTTCCTCGAACTACTCATATGCCAGCCTCCGTAAGAAACTTTAAAGTATAATGATAAACAGAAGTTGCGGCCTTTAATAGTATATAAGGTTAGTCGACCTAAGACTGAATTGTATGCACTCGATTGATCTACTACTATAAATTGAACCATAGAGGTAACTTTAGTTGAAGTTTTACCAAAGGATACAACAAGCTCAATCATTCCCTCAAGGATAACACTTCCCCCAGCAAATCCATGCGATGGAGTAATGTATGGCATTAATTGGGATCTTTCCAACCCCATTTTTGCGAAAGATGAAAGAAATAATATATTAACCGAGCTTCCATTATTGATTAAGATTTGGTGAAGTCGCTTGTTTGCCACAAGTAGAGTTAGAACAATGGCACACAATGAGGGTGATGAATGCCCCGAGTGTCCTCTTTAGAAAACATTGAATTCTGTAAGCGATCTATTAAATTTATTTCCAGCCCACTAGGCTCATGCCTTGTTTGCCTGGCTAAGTTCTTCCTCACCTTGCCAGAATTACCAACAAGAGGACTACCCCAAATATGGTTGACATCAAATATATTATCATCACTATCATTTTCTTTCTTTTTGGCTTTGTCTTTTCTTAAATATTTTTGTAGGTCTTTATTTTCTCGACTACTTTGGCCTTTGACATATTCTTGTAGCTGACCTTGTCACATCAAACTTTCAATTTGTTCTTTGAGGTCAAAACCTCAGATGTATCGTGTCCAACATCTTCGTGAAAGTCGCAATACTTTTTTTGGTTTCTTTGCAAACGATCATATTTTAGTGGAGGAGGAGTTTTAACCAAAGTGGAATTTTTCACTTGCATCAAAATGTGCTCCCTAGGAGCATTCAACTCATTATAGTTAGTAAATTGTATATGAGGCCAAGAACAAGGCTTTTGAGAGCTGAGTTTGTCCTTAGGGCGGAATTGATCCCCTCTAGAAGCTTGATCGGGTCGTCCAAGTGTTACATCACGCATGTTTTCCTTCTTCTTTTTATTTTTACTTGATTCACTTTTTTCTCGTCTTTTCTTACTTTGAAATCTTTCTTTTGCATTAGCATATTTCTAAGCCCGAGAGAGCATCTCTCCATATATTAGTGGTGGATTCTTTATTACTGACCACCATAGTCTTCCTATCTGTAGGCCTTCCATTAACTTGGAAAGAGCAACCCTATCATCATATCCATCCATTTGAGTGGTCTCGACATTATACCTTTGAATATACTCCCTTAACGATTCACCCTTATGTTGTTTCACAGTCAAGAGGTATGTAATTAGTTTTCCTCTTTGTCTTGCACTACAAAAATGCATCATAAATTCTTGAATCAATTTGAATAAAGAAATAGAGTTTGGCTTTAACCTTCGAAACTACCTTCTTGCAGCCCTAGATAAAGTAAGAAGAAAAGCCTAACATAAAATGGCCAAAGACACGTCATGAACTTCTATAAAAGAGTGATATAGCTCGACATGCTCCATAAGATCCATTTGTCAGTCGTAACGCTCCATTGATGGAAGTCGAAACCCTGACGGTTATCTAGCTCTCATGATTTCTTGTGTAAATGGTAGTTCAGACTTAACCATCATATCGTCTTGTGGTCATATCCCATGAACCATTTGTTCAAGCCTTTGCATTCTCTCTTATAAATCAAATGGCTCATCATTATCTCAAGTTGCTCTTTGTCGTGTCCGTCTCTGATTGAGAGCATGTCTCAAATTATCATCACTCAAATCATTTTCTGATCTTGTCTGGGAAGAACCGGAGTTTGCTGCATTGCTATCAAAGTTGTTGCAGTTAGCTTGTTCATCATTTCAGGCTTGAAATTGATCGAACATTCTATTGAAGTTTGTTGTCAACTGCTCTATTTGACTTTAAAGTCGGGCAATCTTGCCGCACCTTGGCGACGAGGCTAAACGTTTGGATCTTACTGTAGATGTTGTGCATCAAATTGTTGATTTGGATTTTGTTAAAGGTTAGGTGGATGTATTGGGACTGTAGATTCACTTCCAGGATCTACAACATATCTTTGTCGTCAAAAATAAATCTCGCCATCCCTAGAACTTTTATCATCAGCATCAAGTTCGGAGTAGTTATAGTTGTCATCCATGCTCAAGATGATCACATTAGCTTTTTATTCATCCCCACAGACGGCGCCAACTGTTATTGTAATTTTTCGCTCGACACATATTAACTAACTTTTTACTTCGGATTTATTTCTATATTAAGCTTTGTGAATCATCTCTCCATGATATGAAAGTTTCTATTGTCAAAGGTTCAGCGAAAGAAATGAAATTGTCAAAGGGTGTCAGGGTTGCCGGCCATGACCCTTTGACGTTTAAGTCAGCATTTCAAATTTGATTATAAAAAGAGAATTTAAAGAAAAAATGATAACATTTTGTTGCCATTTTTCTCTTGGCCTCTGATATGGGAAGTTTTGGATCATTATATAGGCAATTTGATTCATGAGGTGGAGGCCTCATCATGACACGTGGTATTGTTTTAGTGGCAAGTGTCTGCAAAACTCATGTATAAAGACACCTATCATTACGTGTCAAGTTTGTTCATTGACAAGTCTTCTTTGAACACTTGTCATAATTTCGAGCTCTAACATTCATTGGGCTTAAGCACTTCAGCCCTTATGTTGTTTCCTTTTAAAGAGGATTGGTTTTGTGGCATTTCGCATGCATGTAACCTTCGTAGAATGTTACTTCCAAGCTGAACATCTAGATCATTATTCGTAGAAAATGGACCTAGGTCATTCTTTATAATTACCTAGTAATTGCCGAACATCTACGAAGGTTAAAAGTAATTCTTTAAAATGGACCTAGGTCATTCTTTATAATGACCTAGCAATCGCATGTATGTAACTTTCGTAGAATGTTACTTCCAAGTAATTGTTGAAAATCTAGGTCATTATTCATAGAAAATGGACCTAGGTCATTCTTTACAATGAATGGACATAAATCACTCTTCATAGACACATACCTTTGGCACTTTTTCGAAGGGCGTTCTACTTAGAATGGACCTAGGTCTTTCTTTATAAAGAGTGGACCTAGGTCGTTCTTTGTAGAAAATCAATCTAGGTCACTTTTTGTAGAAACTTACCTTTAGCGCTTTGTCAAAAAGTTATCCTTTGGACGTTTTATTTAAAATAGACTTAGGTCCTTCTTTATAAAGAGTAGACTTACGTCGCTTTTATAAAAAATCGATTTAGGTCACGTTTTGTAGAAGCTTACCTTTAGCGTTTTTGCCCAAAAATTACTCTTTGGGCGTTTTATTTAAAATGGACCTAGGTCACTTCTTATTTGGCCTATACTCATGTGGGCTTTTTTGGGCTTATTATAATTTTGATACAACAAAAATAAAAAAATAAAAAAAAATTGAAACAGTAGTTTATATGCATGCTTAGTAAAGTAAACATTTTGTGGGTCACATTTGATTCAATTAAACACATGCTAAGTTCTTTATTGGTATCATTTTTTAAATGATATTTTTGTATTTATTTTATAATATAAAAATAATTAATTTTTTTAATATAAAAGCATATTTGGTAGCTTGATTTACAATAATATTTAAAAATGAAATCAATCAAACATATGTCTATTTATTTGTTTGTTAAAAACAATAATATCATATTAAAAATTAAGAAATAAAAAAACTGTTGAAACAGTAGTTTATATGTGTGCACAGTGAAGTAAATGGCTATGCTTTATATTTCGTGGGTCACATTTGATTTTGATTGAACACAACTAAGTTTTGTTTTGGTATTATTTTTTAAAATATATTTTTGTATTTATTTTATTTTATGATATAAAAGTAATTAATTTGGTGAATAAAAAAAAGTATTTGACAGCTTAATTTAAAATAATATTTAAAAATAAAATTAATCAAATATATGTTTGATTGTTTGTTCTTTGAAAATAATATTATTATATTATTAAAATAAAAAAATAAAAAATGGTTGAAACAATAGTTTATGTGCACGTACAGTAAAATAAATAGCTATATTTTATGGCAAACAATAAGTTATATTCATGTAATTTACATCCATACACATGAACAATGTATGAACCCCACACACATAAACAGTATGTGAATCCCACACCACACACTATTTATATATGTGGTGTAAGTTACATTAATTGTAACTTAAGAGCTCCCATGTTTTATATTTCGTAGGTGACAATTGATTTAATTGGACATATGCTAAGTTTTACTTTTGTTTAACATGGGTCCCAGAATTAGAACACTGTCTATGAAATAGTAAATTATTGTATTTCAATTTACTGTGACAGGTTTTTAAAATGAGTTGCACTCATTCTCACACAACGTGAAAATAGGCAGAAAAATAATGCCACCAAAACGCCTTTTCTTTTTTTCTTTTTTTTCTTGTTTTAAAACATAAAGCACTAATCCAAAAACTGTAGCAAACTGTCGTGAACCACCTGAAATTTTAGGCCGAAGAGGTTAAATCTATAAGCCAAGGTGTGATAGTTTTGCTTGATTCTAGAAGCTTCTATCACTAGTCTTTTCTAGTATATTATCACTTGTACATAACTAACAAATCTCCAGATTTTGCTAGAGTATTGTAACATATAGTTTGTACATAGATTTCCCTATATCAATCTAAGCTTTGCTAGGTACGAGAGCTCTCACTAAGTCTTGAGAACTCTTTAGAGTTAGAACCTTATAGAACTAAGCAAACTTCTTTATAAATAAAGTATGACGCTTAGCATTTTCAATAAGCAACTCAAGCAAGTAATCTTGCAATCTATCAAGCTCTCTTGTGCACACACTCTTGTGAATAACACTGATTCTCTTTGTCTTAATTGCTCGCTTTTCTCTCTGGTTCTTTCGTAAGCAATTTCGCTTACTTTTAACTAGATGAGAAGCTTAATAAGTTTACTTTGCAAATTTTGGGCTATAGTTGCATAAGCACTGCATGGGTTTGTTGTGCAAATATACTCATTCCATGACAAAACACACCATTATTTTCCATGAATTAACAAAATGATGGAGACTGGGGGTAAGAAACCACTATGTTATCATAACTTTGCATTTTAGTAGGTTATCTGAAATAACATACATATTATGAATATGTGTCCTTCATAGATACAAAAAGAAATATTCAAAAGGATAATCCTGACAAATCATAAAATCATTTAATAAATTATACTTGTAAATATATATGTTGAAAGAATCATCTATATATAATTCTATAAACACCACTGAGATACACTTGTGCCCTTAAAAAATAGAGTAATAATATAATCATAAATGTTGACGCATATTTCTAGTCAACTTAGAAATTAATTTACGTAGGGGCGATATAATGAAAAGACACAGAGAATTAATATGGTTCGACTTTTGGCATACGTCCACCGGTAGAGAAAGATAAATATTTTATTAAGATCGCACTTACAACTTGACTCCCTCTCTCTTTGCTATTTTCTTTTCGATGCCTTACACTATGAGAGACTTCTGCTTTTATAGCCTTTTATAGATAAAGTCCTTTTCTAACTTGAATTGTATCTAACTTTCCTCTATCCTCTAGGATTTTAATTACAAAGTATTTCTACCTTTTCATAAGTTGTATCTGAGTCAAACTCTACTTAATTTGCTTCTAGGCCAAGCAATGCCATTCTATTGTCCTTCAACGATAGCTTCTCTACTCGGACTTGACTTTTCTTGTGTGATCCATAATCTAGAACTAAATCAAGGGCTGTCTGGAACTATGATTTCTGCCATCCTCCACTCCTAATCCTCCTTCCTGGGGAGCCTAATTCTTGCTCTATGTTCCTGGGGGAACATGATTCTTGCTCCCCATTCTTGGGGAGCATGGCTT
The DNA here is from genome assembly GCA_029633175.1 of Citrus glauca. Lineage (NCBI taxonomy): Eukaryota > Viridiplantae > Streptophyta > Magnoliopsida > Sapindales > Rutaceae > Citrus > Citrus glauca. The sequence goes on from JAQOOD010000002.1 coordinate 27,427,581, forward strand.
CTGGGATGCTTGAGGGTATAATTCCTGCATATTTTCTTAGGCCCATTTCTGGGGTAGAATCCTTATTCCCATTCTTGAGGAGCACACTGGGGTCATTCCCAAAGGTGAAACCTCTACTCCACATTCTTGGAGGAGTATATTTTATGGGGCCCATTCCTAGAGGTGAAACCTCTGCTCTCCATTCTTGAGGGAACATATTTTCTGGGGCCCTAATCCTGAGGGTAAAATCCTGCTCCTCATTCTTGGGGGAGCACATTTTCTGGGGTCCATTCTTGGAGGTAGAACATTTACTTCCCATTCTTGGGGGAGCACATTTTCTGGGGTCCATTCCTGGAGGTAGAACCTCTACTTCTCATTCTTGGAGGAGCATATTTTCTAGGGCCCTGGGGGTAGAATCTCTACTCCCTATTCTTGGGGGATCACACTTTCTAAGGCTCATTCCTGGAGGTAGAATCTCTTATCCCCATTCTTGGGGGATCATATTTTTGGGGCCCCAATCTTGGGGTAAAACCTTGGGGTAGAATCCCTGTTCCCCATTCTTGGGGGAGCATACTTTCTAGGGCCTATTTCTGGAGGTAGAACCTCTACTCCCCATTCTTGGGGGAGCGTATTTTTTGGGGCCCCAATCCTGGGGTGGAACCTTGGGGTAGAATCCCTGCTCTCCATTCTTGAGGGAGCATACTTTCTAGGACTCATTTATGAAGATAGAATCTTTATTTTCCATTCTTAGGGGAGCATATTTTCTAGGACCCCAATCTTAGGGGTGGAACCCTGGGGTAAAATCTCTGCTTCCCATTCTTGAGGGAGTACACTTTCTAGGTTTTATTTCTGGAGGTAGAACATCTACTCCCCATTTGGGGGAGCATATTTTCTAGGGCCCCAATCCTATTTGTGGAACCCTGGGGTAGAATCCCTACTTCCCATTCTTGGAGGAGTACACTTTCTAGGGCCCATTCCTAGAGCTGTAACCACTACTCCCCATTCCTAGGAGCATATTTTCTAAGGCCCTAATCCTGGGGATGGAACCCTGGGGGTAGAATTCCTGCTCCCCTTTATTGACTACTTTATATTTTCTGGGGTAAAATCTCGTTTAGTTCTTATATTTTAAGGTTAGTGCTCGTTCAGTCCTTATATTTTAAGGTTAGTGCTCGTTCAGTCCCTATATTTTTAAAAATACCTCAAAACATTCCCGACAGTAAATTATTAGCACATTTCCTCTTACTTTTTGTTGCTTTTGGCTTAATTTTTACAATATTACTCTCTTACAATATTTTTTTTGGACATTAGTAAAAAGAAAAAAATTAATTATCAATTTAATCTAAAAAAATAAAATAGAAACAAAATTAATATATGTTACTTATTTGTAACACACTACTGAAGAATTAATATATTAATTTTTTTATTACTAATGTCCAAAAAAAGGTAATTTAATTATTTTTACAATAAAATTTTTTTGGACACATGTAAGCTTTCAAAAAAATTAATATATATTCTTTTTGTTTTTATTTTATTTTTGGGGTTAAATTGATAATTTAATTTTTTTTCATTTTATTAATTTTATAAAAAGAAACATTATTGTAAGAGGATAATATTGTAAAAGTAAGTCAAAAAAATAAAAAGTAACAGTAGTGATGTCAATAATTTAAGGGTATGGATATTTTGAGGTATTTTTAAAAATATATGGGCTAAATAGGCACTAATTTTAAAATATAGGGATGAAACGAGCGTTTACCCTATTTTCTACAATAATAAATATGTTCGTATAAATATTATTATACAGATGAATGTGGAAAATAAAATTTAATATTTTTGTTGACCGATCATCTTGACCCAATCTATAAAAGATTGTTCGTAAAAATGCTTGTGATTCTATAATTATTCTTAAAAATATCATGACATCTTTTGACAATTCGGGTTGCATTAATGTATCTGTTGTCAATTTCCAAATATTTCTTTGTTGGCTTTGCTTATTTTCTTTGAAGAGATTGTAGAGTAGCAAAACAAAACTATACAGCAATTTCAATTATATTTCAATATGTTTTTTCATTAAAAAGTAGAGGGGACAAAATCCAAATCATTTTTTTTTTTTTGACAATTCATGAATTAAGGAGAATGGAGATAACAGCTAAGCAAACAACTCAGCTCATTCGGTCAATATCTAAACATCAATCTCTCTCTCTCTCACTCGATGCTTCACACTCTAATTTCTTCTATTTATAGATTTTCTTTTCTTTTCCCTTTTTTTTCTCAGAGGGAAGCAACCTTGAAAGCAAAGCCTTTACTAAATGAAAGCTCATTTGACCTGTATTGCAATGGCTTCCCAGATCGCATTAGACTTATAGATATGGGGTTGTTCTTCAGGGCCTAACACATTTTTACCAACATGGAAAGCTATAGAGGCACAGGACACTATTTGCAGCCGCTTGAAACATAAGCCACCAATATTCCATGCTTTTACTACCGTTTCCAAATCTCTCCCAGCTTTTATAAGAGATTGAAGACAGAGAAAGGCCATGAAGATTTTGGTTCATTTTTCCCCTGCTCCTTTCTAAGGAAGGCTATTTCTTCCGTGTTTCCTAAACTTAGTTTACTCTTCTTTCTGCCATCACTGGCCCTCTCGGGTGGACGAACCTGTTCCATTTATTCTTTTTAAAGATAATAAAAAATTGAAAGCTTATATAAATAGTGTACAAAATCATATTCTTATTAATGCCTCAATTTTATGCTTTAATAGGTATCCACAGAGTTAGTAAGTGAACGTAGAATTCCTTTATTGAATAAAAGGGATGTTTGCCTAGCAAAAATTTATAACCCTCCTAGTGTGCCTAAAGTGTACTTGGATCAATTTGAGAGTGATTTCACATCATTTCTCAAATTTTGGTCAAAAGAGTTGAAGACTGGAGGTTGTATGGTTCTTAACTTTATAGGTAATGATAAATACCATACTGGTATCTTCGAGCTTCTGGGAATGGTGTTAAATGATATGGTCTCTGAGGTATCCTCTTTCTGTTTGTTACACATATATAAAAGTATAATATTCTAAATAAGATATGTCTACACAAAGTTAGTTTTATACACATTAGTTTTATACACACACACATATACTTTCTTACAGGAAAATTATTAGGTAAATTATTGCTAAACGATGTTATATTGTAACAAAAGCAATTACAATGTCCACTTGTAAAAATCGATCATTATTTATCACGCCTCTAGTTCATATATTTATATATGTGTGTGAGAATTTTATATACTTTAAAGAGATTTACTATCTCTTTTGAACTAACTAGGGTCTGATTGAAGAATCAAAATTGGAGTCATTTAGGCTCCATTCGGTATTTGTTTTCCAAATATTGTTTTTATGAAACAAAAATGAGAATGGAAATGTTATTTTCAAATTTATTTATAAAAATTAAAAATGTGTTTCGTATCATTTTTAAAAAACTTTTAAAAATGAAAAAAAATAAAATACGTTCGGTAGGAATATTTTAAAGAATTATTATTGGAATAATTTCCATAAATTTAAAATTAAGTAATGAATAATTAATTTCCATAAATTTAAAATTAAGTAATGGATAATTATTTTTATTATTTAATTAGTTTGATTATTTTTATTTTAATAATAAATTAGGTCATCTTGTTAATTTTTTTGTTTAAAGAAAAATAATAAGCTCTCCATATTTGATTTAATTAATATTTAAAACATAAATATTATAACGTATATAAAAAAGAAAAGATTTTTGAGAGGGAAAATGATTTTTTGGGCATAGTAATAGTAGTAGTAGTAGCAATAATAATAATAATAATAATGATGTTGTTGATATTATTATTATTTTGTGAGAAGGTGGAAGAAAATTGTTCATTTTAAAACTTAAAACTGTATTGGAAAACAAGAAAAAGTTGTTTTCTTATTTTCTTTATTAAAAGTGTAGAATGAATTTTACATTTTCAAAAACGATCTACCGAACACGTATTTAGTATTTTCTAAATTCAAAAAATAAAAATCAGAATTTGAAAACAATGCCGAACCCACCCTTAATTATCCAGTCTATACACCTTGTGTTGAAGAGGTAAAACAAGTTGTAGGAAGCAAAGGATCCTTTAACATCCATCAGCATGAAACATCGCATATAAGTTGGTCAGCAGGCTATGAGAACGATAACAAAGGCTTGGAGTTAAACAAGCACGCAAGAGCCAAGAATCTGGCAAATAATATAAAGGGAGAGTCCCTTCTGGCCAATCATTTTGGAAGTGCAATCATGGATGATTTGTTCCATAGATATACAGTCAAGGTACGTGCGCAATCGGAAATGGGTTTAGGAGTTACACATTTCTGTTACTTTACTTGATTAAGAAATGAATTATGTAATTTCAAATAAAAAATTATGTTTTTTGTACGTTTATCTTTCAGTTCTTATCTTACGTGAAGCTCTATTGTCCTCGTTCTTGTTGTAGTTTGTTTTGTTTTGTTGGTTTTTCTTGTAATACGTATCACACTGCGTGAAATGACTAAGCTTTGTATCAATTTAGGTTACGTATGTACTTATGTTATTTTATGTTGTTTTATGTTGGTATTTCAATGGAACCCAAGGGCTGCAAGTATTCAATGTTTCTATTTATGGTGATGATATCTCCATTCCAAAATTTCTGTAAACCCACCCCATGTTTTAAAAATAATTACAAAGTGTACATTATTTTTAAAAAAATTTCAAATAAAGAAGAACATTGGAGAATTAATTAACTGAATTTATCATAATATATATTTTTTATTATATTTGAATTTGATTATAAAGACTGCTTTGGCAGAAGTTTAAATTGACTATTTTAGCCTTATAAGGCAACATTACCAAGAATTTACTTTAACTTCAATATTTTTCTAATTTTATAACAAACTCATTTTTTCTAATATTACTTTATTAGTATGATTATTAAATTTTAATTAAACTAACTTGGTGTCTTTATGGCACAATACTCATGTAAATTATTGGAAAGTCAAATATATGTCATTTACATGGAAGTGTGGTGAAAAAAATAATTAGATTTCATTTAAAAAATTGTATTATAAGTCACAAAATTAAATACCTAAATTATTAGATACAGTAACTCTTGTTTATTGGGACAATTTGATTATTTTATATCATAATAATAAAATAGTAAAATAAAACTTATATTAAAGTTTATGATTAAATATGGTCAAAGAAACCTAATAAAAAAGTTAATGGAAGGACTTGATTAAATAAACGAAACTTTTATTGATTTATATTTTTTGAGAATGTTGTGAATTCACTGCAATTATTTTCTAGAAGTGGGATGGATATACAAAATATTGGAGCGGAAATTTCCCCACCCTTAAAAAATTTTTGACAATTACTTATTCCCATTTAATGTTTTAGTTTTTTCCATTTTAATTTATAATATATAGCAGAAATTAATCTATCACATTTCTTTGATAGCCTTGGTCCTTTGGAGAAGATTTTATTCAGTTCATCGTGAAAATTTGTTCTCAGTGCCATTTATAATTAAATTCAACAATGCACTTGATAGACCAAATTAAAACTCAAGTTAATAACTTATATTTATTTTTAATGATTACAACATACACAGATATATTACTCTCAAGACTTATATTTATTGAAACTTTCTATGCATACATTTATAATAAAATTTAAATTTGTTGGGACTGGATAAAAAATTTATTTCTTTCACTAATAACCTTGCATGTAAAACTACCATGCATATTTCCTGTTTTTTTAATTGTGGAAAGGGAAAAGAGGATACATGAGAACTTGAATTAATACCCTCAATATTATTGAGAGCACCCGTGCATAACTTCTCATCTTCATTAATATATATAAATATATAGTTCCCTTCTAATAATGAAATCCCTTACTTTAAAATAACGGACAGGGTAAAAAATAAAAAATACAGATTTTAATACATTACAAGTAAATTATATTGCATTAAATATATATTTTTTGTCTTTTTACTCACCATGTACTTTAACGTATTAAACTATATATCTTAATAGTTTCTTGGACATTGGTAAAATTCAGAATTCTGGTCTATATTCGTACTATATATATATAGTATGAATATAATCTAGCAATAATAGCATACATCCCAATAAAAATCTCTACATTTTGTGTCAGTAATTTATTGAGTGATGGATTTAATAACTTCTAACCAAGTTCTTAGAGAGACATAATTAACTGCATTGATCTCAATAGCTACTCCACCCACAAAATTTAAAAAATCTAAAGGAGTATGAATCAGTCCAGCACTGACTCTTCGATATATTTCTTGCTGAAAGTATCGATGATCCTGCTGAAAATATCCATGATCCCATTGATAACGGGTGGGACCAAGTAGAATTATTTTTTAGTTGTTGATAAAACTTTTTTCTCAGAGCGTGTACCTTTTATACCAAAATTGGGTAACTCAATTGATGTTAGACCAGATTCAACGAGGCCGAAGGAGGCCTATAATCAGAAAGACCAAAAGAAAATCAGCAAATCCCATATTAAATAACAGAGTCAAATTCAACAGCCCACGAAGGCCAAGAAAATTCCAATGTCGAAGTCAAAGGGAAGGGCTATTGAATTTTTCAATGTATTAAATAGTTGAGCCGAGCTATTCGCACCTCTCCATTATTCTTACAAAACCTCTCTTTAAATAAAATTATAACTAAGAATAATTAAAAATTAAACACATATAATTTTTTTTCCAACAAATTACTTCATATAATCAATCCTTTAAAAAATTATATGTGTTACTTCCTATCTAACGAAAATAAATTGTGCAAATTTAAGATAATTTATTATTCTCGTTTGATTCCTTATTTATTAAATATTTTTATACTTAAAATTGCTTTGAAATTATAATTTAAAAATAGTATTATTTCAATGATTAACACTAAAAAATTTATCACCCATATAACTTTTTAATCTGTGTGTAGGGTAATAATAAAATTAAAAATAATGAAAAAGATAGCACAATAATACTTTGAATTTTAACAATAGAACAAATCAAATGAAAAATGAAAACTTAAAAAAGTGTATATAAAAAAGGGGCATTTTCAAAAATAAAATAAAAATAACTAAAAATAAGATCTTATGAAGAGATTAGAGGGGCACCAATAGTCCAACTCTATATAATTTGGCATTGAAAAACTATATTGAGACTCGAATATCCTAAATTCGGCGTATTGAAGGGCTATTGAATTTGATGAAGCAAAATATCTCTCGCGCTCGCAGTGAAAGTAAAGACAACGCCTGTCAATGGCATATGAACGACTATTTTTGCAGAAACAGAGACTGAACATGTGGTTGGGCTGTGGCCATTTTCATCATACGTGTTTGATTATAATTTGTAACCAAAATTGTTAACTGGAAATTAACAATCTCCCTACATAAGAATGGGCATAGCAAAAATCCCCGTAAGGGCTTCATTATATTAGGTAATTAAGCGCCGTGTGGAAGTGCGCTTTTTCATACCTAATATTACGTCGATATCCAATCCCAAATATATCAAGCACCGATTCCAAAACCATTTATTGTTAGAGTTTTGGCAGCGAAGTCTCAAAGTCTCAATCAAACATAACAGATATTGAGACGTGTTAATTAAACTATATAAGAAAATGCATTTGCCAACCACAACTGTTGATGTGTTAGGAACTTAGGTTATATTGTGAAACCATTGAAAATGTCATTTGCTGTGCGACCGGTGAAATTTAGTGATCCACCCAAGGTTAGCACTAAGAAAAAGTACAAATTAAAAGGCCAATGTTTTGTTTAAGAACTTTTAATATGTTTTTAATTAATTATCTTCATATAGGCATGCAAACACTCAGATTTGAGATGGGAAGCCTTCCACTTTTTCTTAGTTTGAGTAATTAGTAGGAGAAGAAGTGGATCCTAATCTAATTAATAATTGTTAGTGCCTACTGGATATTATTTCAATCAAAAGCCTCACGGCCTCATCTGGCTAAATTTCACTGTCGTGTGATGTGATCGCGAACTCTATTGATGAAAAATAAGGGGATAAAATAATAACTTTGAAGAGAGGAATTCTAAATAGATTTTTTAATTTTTCTCTTAGTGTAATTTTATTCAAACATAAAATTATAATCTCATCCGAGTTAGTTTTTGAAATCTCCCCTGAGATTTGATATAATTTCAATTAGATGGCGAGATTGATTGTATTCTCACTTATCTCCCTTATTGTTAGTATACATACAACTTGACAGTTAGTTGACTTGAGAAATGACTGAAATATCCAAACCAATTATTCAACACAAAATTTTGGTGCCAACAAAGTAAGGGTACGACGAAAATAGCTTGCCAAATATATACCTTCTCTTCTCTCCAAATTAAACCTAGGTCTTAAGTTTTTCGGCAACAGGGGATGGCGATTGGACAGGTATTTGACAGCAAGTTGATCTCCGGCAGCACGTGGCTCTACTTCTGCCATTTTGGCCGCAATATATCAAGTTAGTTTTCGGTAATTTTGGCAAGCCTTATATTGTAAATTCTTTTTGTTTTTCGTTTTCCTAAGATTGATTGATGACAAATGGGTATATAAATGATTATAGATGAGCATTAGGATTGATTGGTGTGTAAATAGTAAAAGTGGTTTACTGAAATTGGTAGTTAATAAATGGCACATGAGGTGCCGACAAAATGTCTCTTGAGGTTTGTTTGTCTCATTTTAGGCAGATTAAGGTGTTCATGGTGCATTCATGCACAATCCTATTTTGTAAGCTCCTTATTTATCTAGCATGAAAAGTTTGCGACAACTAGCTTAAGAGGGTATTATACATTTATGGAAAATTGCACGCGCAACAGGCCCTATTGCAACAAGTGCTTGTGATTTAGAGCGACAGGCACCGTCTCTCGAGGGACAAGTGCATGTCTCCCCAAATTACAGAGTTTGTTTAACTAACATGTGAAATAAAAAATGACTAAAAAATAATTTACTTCTCTCAGGAATAGACTATACCAGTCTCCAAAATGTGTTACAAGATTCCATCACCACCAAACCACTAATATTTTACTTGTTTAAAGAAATAAGTAAATTCCAAACCATCAAGTTATATGTCATCAAACCAGCAACACAAACAACAAATAACAGACATTTAAATTTGTACCGAGAGGAAAAAAAACATTAGTATGAGTTAATTGAATTAGAAAATAACACTAAGTAAAATGGCACCATAATTTAAATTATAGTTACATGTGCATTTCCGCAGCTTACAATTGGTGATAGTCACAAATTGACTGAATTTCATCAGCCTATACATCTGGTAACCGCCCATATACACAAAAATAACAACTACAGTAACAGTGTGCTATGATAGCTGAGTTATACTTTATACATGTCATTGTCACTATAATGTGAGTTTGTTAGTATCACATTTATACAAAATATACAAAAACTTAATCTTGTGCCAATGACTGGGTACAAAAAAATGATACAACTTCTTAATTTACCAGCATCCTCTCAAGAGAATCTTCTATTGCCGTCACTTGCTCAATGTGAACCTCATAATTCAAATCAAGGAGAGCAAACTCATTCTCGTTTGCTAAGTCAAACTAGTCCATTTTTGTTGCAGGTTCCAGTGGAATAACTGACCTTTCACCCCTATCATATGTAAATATGCACACGTTAATAAGTGAAAGCAAAGTAATAATTAAAAATAATAATAATAATAACATTACTAAACAACAACAACAATTACAATAATAATAATAATAGTAATACATTTTAATAAAGATATTAATAATAATTGTGATGATAATGTGTGTGTGTGTACTATTTTTATTTTGAATTAATATTAAACACAAATTGTGTTTTTAGTGTGACATGCCTGTTGCACCATAATACTATCATGTCGCCGAAAAACAAAGAAGTTGAATTCGGGCAACATAAGCCGTCGCACGGGTGACAACGTTGTCATCCAAAAACACAGAAACTGTGTTTGTGCAACGTGAGCCTGTCGCATGGGGGACAGGTGTTGTGCAAATTTTATTGAACTCGCAAGCGCACGAATCTATTGTAGTATAGCTTAATGGTGCGAGTGTCGATCCCACGAGGAGGTGGATTTTAATTATTTATAGAATTAATTCTGTAAATGGATGGTTGGATTTATGGTGGAAATGATTTGAAATATGCTAAAACTTAAATTAAAATGGCAAGATTAAATTCTGAAATTGGAAATAAAATGGCAGGAATAAATTGAAGTGTAAATCTATTAAATGACGTACTTGGGTATCTGGATCCATATCAACATGCATCATGGGCTAAATATTCCATATTAATACCAATTAAATCATGAGAGGAAAATCCATACCTCATGAACCACGCTCTAATAAATATGGTGCTAAGGGCTTATCGTGCCAAATAATAATAATCTTATACTAGGGTGCCGGTGAAACCAGGGCAGTACTAGACAAGATTAGTATTATTTGTCGACGAGAAGTCAAAACATCCACAAAAACTAGAGGGGAAGAGAAAATAAATTTACCAAATCAAGTCCATGACACATGTTGAGACTTCACCTTCAACCCAAGCTTGAAAGAAAATTAGCCACTCATAGTTGAACTAGGGGCAAAATGGGAATTTATTAAAATACGAAGAAAATACAAGATAGAGAGAGAATTACAGAAAATGAATCCCAAAAATGGATTCAGAGGTCCTAAATTAGGGGGGGAGGCCCCCTTTTTATAGTTACATCGAGTAAATCATGGCCATCGGATTAAAAACAGTTTGGACGCTCAGGATTTCGCCACGTCATCAGCCACTATTTGCACAGTACAGTCAACCGCCACTATTTACACAGTACAGTCAACCGCCACTATTTGCACAGTAACGCCAACAGTACCCCTATATGTGAATAGTACCGTACGTGTGAACAGTGTCATTTTTCCTTTTATACTCCTCCTAAGGTTTTCGACCGTCCTGAGGGCAAAAATGATGTCCGTTTTGCCATTTGATCTCTCGTTTATTGTGAAATGACTATGATACCCCTAAAATACATTTAATACTTAATTAAAATAAAACACACATAATTAAAGTACAAGAAATTTAAACACATAAAAATAACGGTTGTTAGCAATACTTGATATATAAAATAACGATTTCTCCTTTATAAATATGCATTTTCTAACACTCAACACACCCCCCAACCAGCTTATTGCTAGTCCCTAGCAAATAAGGCGAAAACAAAATTAAAAAAAAATGATTTTTTTTTAAACCTCTTTTTATTCAATCAGATTAATGATAACAATCAAATAAAAGTATAAGCATTATCTCAAGTTTAAAGAAACATCACACCCACATCAACCATCCACATGAATCAGCCCAATAGACTTTGTTGTAGCTACCTTTAAGAATGACATGTTAAACCCCAAAATCTCACTGGAAGTAGTGACACTCTCACAAAAAAATTAAACCCAAATAAAAATAGTCACTCTAATGAATGGTAATTGAGAGAAAATAATAAGAAGTGGTCTCACATGCTCTCACCAAAAAGAAATATGCCCTTAACTTAAAAATAATACGATCTCCAGTCAAATAAAAATGCTAGTCAACCCATTTTATTTATTATTATTATTATTTTTTATGCATCATTACATCTTTTTAGCCCATATAACTAGCTTCTACTTCAGATTATAGTTCCCTAAAATCAAGAAGGACTTTTATTAGGACGTAACGTAGGCTAGGGACATAGCTAACAAAGAAGGGAAATAAGGAAGACAAAATGTATGTTTGAGAAAAATGCATAGAAGTTTTTTTTTCTTTTTTTTTTTGAAAGTTGCAAGGTGGATTTCACCTATTATTATTTTTTTTTGAAGCAACAATTTTTGTTTCTTTCTTTCTTTTTTTTTTTGAACTAGGCATAACTTTAATATACAAAATATTTATTTACAGTTTTCTCAAACATAAAAAGGTGATGGATCTTGTAAGATATTGGGTAATACTCCAAATCGGAGTGGGTCAAGATAATAAGTTGAGAAAGAAAAGTTTTTTTTTTTTTAAAGGCTCAAAAGGGCTAACTATGGATATTCATAAAAGGGATGGCTACAAAGGCTCAAACGGATCAAAGAGGATCTTTCCATCATCTTTTAGGACTCTAAATAATCTTCTATATCTACTAATTAAATGGGCTTCCAAATGTAACAACACACTTTTTTTTTTTTAGGGTTAACTCAAAAGAAATCTAGAGATCGTGTATACAATAATAAACTGCTAAGCTATATAAAGAATGGGCAAAAGGGTTACTCTCCAAGAAAAATGATAGGCTCAAAAACTCACTTGGTATTTATTATGACATGTTCATTCCTTCAAGCAACTCATTTTTGTCTCCGACATCAACATGTAGAGTAGCAAACATAGTGTAACATCACTTCAGACTAAAGATAATACAAATACTAGAATTTGAAATCATCATGTTATCCAATGTTAAAACAAAAAAAATTTTTTTTTTTTTAAACAACACCCTACCCCCCAACCTATTCTAAACGTAAAAAGAAAATATGCATGCAGAAATGTGAAAATGATGCAGAAAAATTAATTAGAAAATGATAGAAAACGAATTTTTTTTTTAAGAAGATGCGTTTCTAGAGGCACTACACTCTATATTCAGCCATCTTTGACTCAAAAAATTTTTGTTGGAAAATGTATATTTATAAAGGAGAAATTAAAAAGAAAAAGAAAAATGAACATCAAAACATAACAAAGAAAAAGAAAATATATGAAATTTTTTTTTAAAATTTTTTTTATTTTTTTATTTTCAAACAATGAAGATGCGTTTCTAGAGTCACTACACTCCATATTCAGCCATCTTCAACACAAAAAGTTAGCAACAGTTAGTTTCTACAACAAAAAATTAGTAAAAACTTAACCAAGATTCCACAATTGTCCATTATTCCCTCCCCCCAACCAGAACGAAACATTGTCCTCAATGTGTTAAAGAAAAGAAGTAGAGTTTAGAAGACATCACCTGGTTGGTGCAACACAGAAGAAAATATTTACAGGCGAAGAGTTAAATCTAATTTGTACTTCTTACTGCGGCTATTGTTACCATCATCATTTGAACGCTCCAACACAAAGCTCCAAGGGTCTGGCTCTGATTTATAAGCTTGTAACATGTCAAGTAGCTCATTAGCAGTGTGAGCACAAATAAAAAGTTTTTTCGCACTGGAAGGAATAAAGTAGTTTTTTATTGCATGGTTAAGAAATGCGATAAAGCCATCATAAAAATTATTGACATTTAACAAACCGATGGGTTTCTGGTGAATGTGCAGTTGGGCCCAAGATGCTAGTGTGATAAGTGCCTCTAGTGTTGCAAGATCTCCTGGCAGGAAAATTAAAGCATCAGCATGATCGAGCATTTCAGTTATCCGTTCTTGCATACCTGAGACGACTAATTCTTCTCCAGTCGTGGAGTCAGACACACTGCCCAAAGGTTTTAGGACTCTAGGGATGATGCCTAACACTTGGCTTCCTCTGACAAGAGCAGCTTCTGAGACTAATTTTGATAACCCTCGGTTACCTCCTCCATACACTAAGTGTAATTTTCTCTCTGCTATGTTTCGACCAAGATCTATGGCTACATCAACGAACTCTTTATGTTTGCCATAGGTAAATCCAGAAAGCACACAAATGTTCTTGAATTGTCTATTGGGAGTAGCTGCCATTGGGATAGTTCTCAAAAACAATTTGTGAGTGCTTAACAAAAAGTCATATTTAAGATTGTTGGTGACAATGGATCACAACTGTGTATGAGGTGGCGGGTCAATGTCAAAAACGCGTAAAGCACATGGCTCGATAGTAAAAAAAACAAACAGTAAGAAAATTATTAAAGACAATAATGCACTGATAAAGCAACAGTGAAATAAAATAAAATAGCAGTAAAGTAAAAGGATATTGACAGGTAGTTGCGACTGTGGCTCACATCTTCCTCTGGTTTTACGTCCAGAAACGGCTTGAACGCCCTCTATGGGTCGAGGATAGGCTTCCCATCCAATTTTCTTATAAACTGGCAAACAGGGTCTTTTATAGTCAGATTCCCGAGACTATATCGTGCATGTTCTTTCTGGAATAATGGCCATAACTGGAGAATCGCTCCTTGCAAATATCCACTGGGATGCGTTTCAAGAGACAAAAGGATATCAGGATATCATCCAATGACTCCTTATTCAAGCCATCCCTAATGAATTGAATTTTATCTTCCCTGTTATCAGATACCATTCCTAAAGAACATCGGTTTTTATTGCAATTCATTCTGGCACACTTATGACAAGCAACAGAAATTCTTCGAGCTCGTCGTTTTCTTGCATAGTTTCCTTTCCCACAACCAGGCATGTATGCAATAAATTTTGGAGGTAACTCACCTGCCAATCGTACTTTTGCTTCAATTAACCAACGGATGTCAGTAGGTATGTTATTCCTCATGAGCAGTCGCATGCGTTCGGACCGAGTTTTGTAGATCGTAAGGAGGGCATTCTGAGGGAGTAAAGGGAATCGCTTGTGAAGCTTCGCTAGAATCTCGGTTCTGTCCATTCTTTCACCTCAAAATATCAGTTATTATGGGAAACTGAAGTAACCGACTTGATTGTCACGGAGTACCGTTATCCGCCACTTCACCGGGGTAACAAACTAAAGCACACAAACAGAAAAACAAATTGAAACACACAAAGAAAATTAAAATCGTCCTCTTATTGAATTTACCTCAAGCTCCAACTGGATGTCGAAAACACCTCTCTCAATATTTCTGAGTTGGCCTTCTAAATCCTCAACGTAGGCTACTAACTCTGGTGGTTGTAGAGCCCAAATGCGATGTGTTTTACAAGAATGAATCTGCCTTTTGAGATGAGTTTTGATACGTTGAAGTGGTTTAAGCATGTTCAGGAGGAACGATCTTCGTGTGGCACTCATTATTAACAATGATAAAAGAAAAGTTAATGACAAAAGAAACACACTTATGCAAAAATAAATTCAATTAGCAAAAGAATAAAAATAAATAAAGAAAGAAAAATCAAACCACCGAAAGAAAAAATCAATTCAAATCTGGTGGGTCACTCAAATTTATTTCGGTGTCTTCTCCATGTGGTTGGTACTCTAGATATGGCTTTAATCTTTGACCATTAACTTTAAATGTGACACCGTTTTTTGGGTCTTTAATTTCAATTGCCCCATGTGGAAAAACAGTATGAACAATAAATGGACCAGACCATCGAGAGCGTAACTTACCTGGGAATAGGTGCAAGCGAGAGTTGAATAAAAGTACTTTCTGACCTGGAGTGAAAGATTTTCTCATAATATGCTTATCATGGAAGACTTTCATTCGTTGCTTGTAAATTTTGGCATTTTCATACGCGTCATTACGAATTTCTTCAAGTTCTGCCAATTGTAATCTTCTTTCTGAGCTGGCTTGATGCATGTCAAAATTGAATTTCTTGATAGCCCAATATGCACGATGCTCGAGTTCCACAGGTAGGTAGCAAGCTTTTCCATACACTAGCCTTGAGGGTGACATCCCAATCGGTGTTTTGAAAGCCGTTCTATATGCCCATAATGCGTCATCAAGTCTTAATGACCAATCTTTTCTGTCCGGCCTCACCGTCTTTTCTAATATGTGCTTTAGTTCTCGATTGGAGATCTCCACTTGGCCACTGGTTTGCGGATGATACGGGGTCGCCACTTTATGAGTGATTGAATACTTTGTCAAAAGAGCTTTGAATGCTTTATTGCAAAAGTGGGCACCACCATCACTGATTATCGCTCGAGGGAATCCAAAGCGTGAAACAACGTTACTTTTCAAAAACCCTATCACCACTTTGTGATCATTAGTTCTGCATGGAATCGCTTCTACCCATTTCGATACGTAATCAACAGCTACCAAGATGTATTGATGGCCAAAAGAAGGGGGAAAGGGTCCCATAAAGTCGATACCCCATACGTCAAAAATCTCAACCACTAAAATTGGATTTAGTGGCATCATGTTCCTTCGTGTAATGCTCCCTATTCGTTGACACCTATCACATGAAGAACAAAAAGTATAAGCGTCTCGAAATATAGTTGGCCAATAGAAACCACATTGTAAAACTTTAGTCGCTGTTTTCTTAGCACTGAAATGGCCTCCACAAGCTTGTTCATGGCAGAATGAAAGGATATTCTGAATTTCATTTTCTGGGACACATCGTCTGACAATTTGGTCTGCACAATATTTGAACAAATATGGGTCATCCCAAAAGAAATTCTTTATTTCTGCAAATAATTTGGCCTTGTCTTGCTTAGTCCAATGCTCTGGAAGTTTGCCTGTAACAAGATAATTAACTATATCAGCATACCAAGGTAAAACTTCCACACTCATTAATTGTTCATCTGGAAAGGACTCATTCAATGTTAGTGGCTCTGTAATTGTGTCAAAATGAAGACGAGAGAGATGGTCCGCTATAACATTTTCTGTGCCTTTCTTATCTTTGAATTCCAAGTCAAATTCCTGCAAAAGTAACACCCAACGAATTAGTCTAGCTTTTGCATCTTTCTTCGTGAGAAGATATTTCAGAGCAGCATGATCTGTGAACACAATTATTTTACAACCAATGAGATAAGATCGAAATTTTTCCAATGCAAACACTACTGCTAGCATTTCTTTTTCAGTAGTTGAATAGTTCAACTGTGCATCATTCAATGTCATACTAGCATAAAAAATAACATGGGGAATTCGATCAACTCTTTGTCCTAATACTGCTCCTACTGCATAATCAGATGCATCACACATGAACTCAAATGGTAAGCTCCAGTTTGGGGGCTGAATGATGGGTGATGTTGTCAACAATTGCTTTAATTTTTCAAAAGCCACAAGACATGAATCATTAAAGATAAAAGGTGCATCCTTAGCAAGTAAATTGCATAAGGGTCTAGAAACTTTGCTAAAATCTTTAATGAAACGTCTATAAAAACCAGCATGCCTAAGGAAAGATCTTACTTCTCTGATTGTTTTGGGTGGAGGAAGATTGGAAATGAGATCCACCTTGGCTTTGTCAACCTTAATACCTTTGCTTGAAATGATGTGACCGAGAACAATACCTTGTGTTACCATAAAATGGCATTTCTCCCAATTTAAGACCAAGTTCTTTTCGATACATCTCTGCAGAACTAGTGTTAGATGACGTAAACATTGATCAAATGAATCACCAAAGACAGAAAAGTCATCCATAAAGACCTCAATGAATCGTTCAACCATATCAGAAAAAATGCTTAACATGCATCGTTGAAATGTAGCAGGTGCATTACATAATCCAAATGGCATTCTCCTATATGCAAAAGTGCCAAAAGGGCAAGTGAAAGTGGTCTTCTCTTGATCTTTTGGTGCTATGGGAATCTGATTATATCCTGAGTAGTCATCTAGAAAGCAATAAAATTCGTGACCTGCTAACCTATCAAGCATTTGATCGATGAATGGTAAAGGAAAATGGTCTTTACGTGTGACAGAATTCAACTTTCTATAATCAATGCATACGCGCCATCCTGTAGTTACTCTAGTTGGTATCAATTCATTATCGGCATTCGTAACTACAGTGACTCCTGACTTTTTGGGGACAACTTGTACAGGACTGACCCATGAACTATCAGAAATTGGGTAAATGATACCTGCGTCTAATAGGATTCAACCGACGTTGCATTTCCCTAGTAGATTTAGCATTTTCATCAAGGTGAATGTAATGCATGCAGTCTACTGGATTTATACGTTTTATATTCGCTATGGTCCATCATAATACTCCTTTGTGTTCTTTTAAAACATCCAACTTACCTTTTTGTTCGTCATTGAAGGATGATGAGATGATTACCGGTAAAGTACTTTCGTCCCCCAAAAATGCATATTCCAAAGTGTTGGGCAATGGTTTGAGCTCGATTTTCGGTGGTGATTCTGATGATGGAATGAGTTTCTTCTCTGATGGCGCTAGTTGTTCAACTCTTGGCTTCCATTTATTAGTGTCCATAGATGGTGCTGAGTCAAGTAGGGCG
Source organism: Citrus glauca (assembly GCA_029633175.1). NCBI lineage: Eukaryota > Viridiplantae > Streptophyta > Magnoliopsida > Sapindales > Rutaceae > Citrus > Citrus glauca. The sequence continues at coordinate 27,445,614 of JAQOOD010000002.1, forward strand.
TTGACCTCATCGACCGATCTGTCAATATCAAAATCCAAACCAAAGTGTGTTAAACATGTTTGTAAAGGATCATCACTAAGGTTTGAAACAAAAGAGTTATCAACTAATGCTTCAATTAAGTCCACATCAACAATTCCATCATCTGTGTTGTGAGGTTGTTTGGCAATATTGAAGATGTTCAGCTCCATAGTCATGTTGCCGAAGGACAACTGCATATTTCCAGTTCTGCATTGAATATGAGCATCCGCAGTTGCCAAGAAAGGTCGGCCTAGGATAATGGGGATGTGCTTTCTTGAATCCTGTATTGGTTGAGTGTCAATTACAATGAAGTCAACAGGAAAATAAAACTTGTCTACCTGGATAAGCACGTCCTCCACAATACCACGAGGTATTTTCGTGGACCGATCTGCAAGTTGTAACACCACTGGAGTTGGGTGTAATTCTCCCAGTCCAAGTTTCACAAAAACTGAATAAGGCAACAAATTTACACTAGCTCCTAAATCCAACAAAGCATTCTCAATTGTGTGGTTCCCTATACTACATGAGATAGTGGGGGAACCTGGATCTTTGCATTTTAAAGGAATTTTATGTTGGAGTATAGAACTAACGTTTTCTGTTAAAAATGCCTTCTTTTGAACATGCATGTTTCTCTTTTTAGTACACAGGTCTTTAAGAAACTTGGCATAAGATGGAACTTGCTTTATAGCATCAAGTAATGTAATGTTAATACTTACCTGTTTGAAAATTTCGAGAATCTCACATGTAGATTTTCCTTTCTTTCCTTTCACTAACCTCTGAGGAAATGGAGCTTTTGGAACATATTCTCGTGGGTTGGTGTCTTCTTTTTCCTCCGGTGATGAGTCTTCAACGTTCACAGGTACAATTTGATTGTCTTTTGTCACTGGCATTTCCACTTTATTGTCGACTTCTTTTCCTTTCCGCAAGGTCATGACAGCTTTTACCTCTCCATGCTGCTGTGGTGAACTGTTACTTGCTTCATGCACTCCTTTAGGGTTAGGCACTGGTTGACTTGGAAATTTACCTTTCTCAACAATCATTGCCAAGGTCTGAACTGAAGAAGCAAGTTGTCCCACCATCTTCTCCAAGCTTGAAACTGATTGGGCTTGTGAGTTAAAGCCCGCTCTCAACTCATTTCGTAATCCATCAATGGTGCGGTTTTGTTGCTCAATCGTGGAGTAAGTAACATTCCTAAGATTCTGGAATGCATCCTCCCACGATCTGGGTTGAGAGTAATTCTGGTTCTGATTCTGATTGTATGGTTTGAATGGTGGCTGAGAGGCTTGAGGATTTTGAGCAATTAGTTGCATTGGTGGAGCTGGAGCTGCTGGTCCATTTTGTTAGAATCCTTGAGACCATAAAAAATTGGGGTGGTCTCTCCATCCAGGGTTATAAGTGTTGGAGTATGGGTTGTAATTTGATGGTTTTCTCATTACTCCTATGGCATTGGCTTGATCTGGATATGAGTCAAGGTCATGTGGCTCTGTTGATTTAGCAGTCGATAATGATGCTATTTGTCGAGCAAGACCTTCAACCATCTCCTTGACTTCTTTGATTCCTGACGTTGACTCGCCAATTTGAACCTCATTTACTCCTTTAACCCTTCGAGTATTCCTGAGTGATCGACTCCGTTGTTGGGAATTATCTGCTTGTCACTGGAAGAATTCTCAAATCTCTGATGCACTTTTTGACATTAGCTCTCCTCCACTTGTCGCCGTTAGTCATTCTTGCACATTTGGTAATAAGCCCTCTAAAAAGTATTGGCATTGGTGTCATTTCTCGTACCCATGATGTGGACATTTCAAGAGTAGCCCATTGAATCGTTCCCATGTTTCGAAAAACTGCTCGTCATCTCTCTGGGTAAACTCCGAGATTTCCCTGCGAATAGCATTTGTTTTATGAACTGGGAAATATTTATTTAAAAATTTTGTAACCATTTGTTCCCATGATGCAATACTATTAGCAGGTAATGTATTAAGCCATGAACGAGCTCTATCCTTTAAATAAAATGGGAATAATCTAAGTTTTACATCATCATCTGAAAAATTCTCATATTTAAATGTTTGACAAATTGCATGAAAATCATTCAAATGATTGTATGGGTCCTCATTTTCTAGGCCATAGAACGTGGGGAGACAATTTAGCACACTAGGTTTTAATTCAAAACTCCTAGCAGCTACATTTGGGTACCGTATGCATGATGTGCTCAAATTAGCTAAGGGACTAAAGTAGTCCTTAAACGGCCTCTCCTGTGGTGCTTGTAAATCCATTTTGTTTTTAACGTTTTTGTGTGTGCGAAGTGTTTTCTCAAGTTCAAGGTCTATAGGTTCAAGATTGGGTAATAATGACCTACGACCATGCATACAAGAAATACAAGAATAAATGGAAAACAAAACAAATAAAATAAAAATAAAAATAAGAGCAAAACAAATAAAGAAGAGGGAGAAATTACGTTACTAACCTTGTTGCGCTATTACAAACTTACTATAAAAACACAAGAACAAATACGTGAAATAAACTAACTAAAAATAAATTAATAAGATAAATAAAAATGACAAAGAAGAAATAAAAATTAACTTGAAAATTAAATTACATAATTTAAAGTAGAGAAAAAGAAAAGAAACATTAACCTCTAAGTGTAGATTCACTTTTTTTAAAAAAAAAAATACAAAAGAAAATTAAATGGAAATATTCACAAAAATTTAATTCTATGAATTAAAATTACTTACCTCCCCGGCAACGGCGCCAAAAACTTGTTGTACAAATTTTATTGAACTCGCAAGCGCACGAATCTGTTGTAGTATAGCTTAATGGTGCGAGTGTCGATCCCACGAGGAGGTGGATTTTAATTATTTATAAAATTAATTCTGTAAATGGATGGTTGGATTTATGGTGGAAATGATTTGAAATATGCTAAAACTTAAATTAAAATGGCAAGATTAAATTCTGAAATTGGAAATAAAATGGCAGGAATAAATTGAAGTGTAAATCTATTAAATGACGTACTTAGGTATCTGGATCCATATCAACATACATCATGGGCTAAATATTCCATATTAATACCAATTAAATCATGAGAGGAAAATCCATACCTCATGAACCACGCTCTAATAAATATGGTGCTAAGGACTTATCGTGCCAAATAATAATAATCTTATACTAGGGTGCCGGTGAAACCAGGGCAGTACTAGACAAGATTAGTATTATTTGTCGACGAGAAGTCAAAACATCCACAAAAACTAGAGGGGAAGAGAAAATAAATTTACCAAATCAAGTCCATGACACATGTTGAGACTTCACCTTCAACCCAAGCTTGAAAGAAAATTAGCCACTCATAGTTGAACTAGGGGCAAAATGGGAATTTATTAAAATACGAAGAAAATACAAGATAGAGAGAGAATTACAGAAAATGAATCCCAAAAATGGATTCAGAGGTCCTAAATTAGGGGGGGAGGCCCCCTTTTTATAGTTACATCGAGTAAATCATGGCCATCGGATTAAAAACAGTTTGGACGCTCAGGATTTCGCCACGTCATCAGCCACTATTTGCACAGTACAGTCAACCGCCACTATTTACACAGTACAGTCAACCGCCACTATTTGCACAGTAACACCAACAGTACCCGTATATGTGAATAGTACCGTACGTGTGAACAGTGTCATTTTTCCTTTTATACTCCTCCTAAGGTTTTCGACCGTCCTGAGTTCAAAAATGATGTCCGTTTTGCCATTTGATCTCTCGTTTATTGTGAAATGACTATGATGCCCCTAAAATACATCAAATACTTAATTAAAATAAAACACACATAATTAAAGTACAAGAAATTTAAACACATAAAAATAACGGTTGTTAGCAATACTTGATATATAAAATAACGATTTCTCCTTTATAAATATGCACTTTCTAATACTCAACAACAGGCCCTGTCGCTTAAAATCGCAGGAACTGTGTTTGTGCGATAGATGTACAAAAACAATGCAAATTCATAAACATATCAACTTGAGCAAACTTTGGTCGGAAAAATAAAAATTACAGCTAAGACTACTTTTGTTTTACATACTCATTTGCATAATAATAATAAATTGTTGGCTTTATATGCTTTATTACACTATATATGGTGTAAATCACAAACATAAAAAAACTAATAACAATTTTTTTCGACTTATGGCCATATATGGCTGAACCCATTCTCCTTTTAATCAATTTTTTTTACCACCAACCCATAAACAAGATAAATCAAACACAACAAACAATCACTTATAAAATCTCCAAAAACAAGAAAATCAAAGGTATTTAAAAATTTTAGACTTTAATAAAGTAATTAACCTCTTACAAACTCCAATACCAGTGGCATATCCCGACCTCTATTGATCGTCACCGGTTGATCGCCTTCTCTGACCACCATGTTTGTCTTCTTCATGGGTTATATATGCTCTTTGTGTTTATTTCTTTTTATTCCAGCAACTGAGACCAGGGGAGTCGAGTGAAAATGCTTTGATTATTAATGTGAGAGAAAGAAATCTCCATTGCTTTTTTATGCTGGAGAAAGAGAAATTAACTCTTTTACACAATAGATATTGTGTGTAATCGAATAATACAATTATCTAATGAATTTCAAACCATTTTTTTATTGTTACTTGATTTTTTTAGATTTTCAGCACATCTTTTACATTTTTGCCCTCAAATACTAACATTATATGCGTGTGTATACTAATAGGAGGGGAGGTAAGTGAAAATACAATCAATTTCACCATCTAACTAAAATTATATCAAACCTTAGGGGAGGTTTTTAAAAATAGCCCAATCTTAGCTTTTGGTTTGAAGAGGATATTAAAATAAGTTTATGGATGGTACAATTTTCTTTTCTTTTCTTTCGTTTCCTTTTTTTTTTTCAAAGCAAACATCCTCAAAGGATGGTAAAACATTAACACTTTTCCTTCTAAAAATTAAGCACAATAATGCTATTCTTATTTTGTCATCTAGTACATGAGGGGTAGCCGGTTACGAGTGAAACTGAAACTAATTATTTTTCGAGGGAAAACTTTAGATGAGAGTCCCATTAAATTCCATTGATTTCTGTATATAAACCGTAAGTGGCTTAGAACTAGAGCAAGGGACACGACGAAGATCATTCGCTCAGATGAGAAGCATGGAATTAGGGCAAGGTTCTAGCAAAAATGGAGCCATGCAAGTAGAACAAGTTCTGTTCATGAATGGAGGAGAAGGAGATAACAGCTATGCAAACAACTCAGCGCCATCGGTCACTTTATAAACTTCAATCTCACTTTCCCTCTCTCTTGATGTTCACACTTTAATTTCTTCTGTTTATAAATTTTCTTATCTTTTCCATTCTTTTGTTCAGAGGGAGGCAACCTTGAAAACAAAGCCCCTACTGCATGAAAGCTTGTTTGATTTGTATTGCAATGGCTTCCCAGATTGCATCAGATTTACAGATATGGGGTGTTCTTCAGGGCCTAATGCATTTTTGCCAACATTACAAGTTATAGAGGCACTGGACACTATTTGCAGCCGCTTGAAACATAAGCCACCAATACTTCATGCTTTTCTCAATGATCTTCTTGGAAATGATTTCAATACCGTTTCCAAATCTCTTCCAAGCTTTTATGAGAGATTGAAGACAGAGAGGGGCCATGACGATTTTGGTTCATGTTTCATTGCTGCAGCCCCTGGATCTTTCCATGGAAGGCTATTTCCTCCGTGTTTCCTAAACTTGGTTTACTCTTCTTTCTGTCTTCACTGGCTCTCTCGGGTAAACGAACCCATCCCATTTACTCTTTTAAAAATAAAATTTAAAATTTAAAAAATAGTGTACAAAATCATATTCTTATAATTGAATTTTATGTTTTAACAGGTGCCCAAAGAGCTAGCAAGTGAATGTGGAATTCCTTTATTAAATAAAAGGGATGTCTGCGTAGCAAAAACCTGTAGCCCTTTCAGTGTGTATAAAGCTTACTTGGATCAATTTGAGATTGATTTCACATCATTTCTCAAATTTCGATCGGAAGAGTTAAAAACTGAAGGCCGTATTGTTCTTAACTTAATCGGTAATGATAAATACCATACTGGTGTTTTCGAGTTGATGGGAATGGTGTTAAATGACATGGTCTATGAGGTATTTTCTCTCTCCCCTTTTTGAACACAAAGATACCACTATATTATATATATATTCTCTTACATGAAAATTATTAGGTGAATTCTCGCTAAAGATGTTATATTGTAACAAAGTAATTATGATATGCACTTGTAAAAATCAATCATTATGTTTCACATCTCTAGCTCAGACATTTGTACGTGTGTGAAAAAATTATATATATTTTAAAGAGATTTACTCTTTCTTTTGAACTTATTTAGGGTTTGATTGAAGTATCAAAATTGGAGTCATTTCATTTTCCGATGTATAACCCTTGTGTTGAAGAAGTAAGACAAGTAATTGAAAGAGAAGGATCCTTTAACATCCATCAGCTTGAAACATCGCATATAAGTTGGTCAGTAGGCTATGAGAACAATAACAAAGGCTTGGAGTTAAACGAGCACGCAAGAGCCAAGAACGTGGCAGATAATATAAGAGCAGTCTCAGAGTCCCTTCTGGCTAATCATTTTGGAAGTGCAATCATGGATGATTTGTTCCATCGATTTACAATCAAGATAAGTGCACATTTGGAAATGGGGCTAGGAGCTTACACGGTTCTCTTCATTTACTTGATAAAGAAATGAATTATGTTATTTCCAAAAAAATAAAATAAATGTTTCGTACGTTTATTGCTTTCTGCTCTTATCTTATGTGAAAGCTCTGTTGTGCTCGTTCTTGTTGTACTTGTTTGTGCTTTCTTTAATACATATCACTTTACGTGCAATGACTAAGGTTTGTATTAATTAAGGTCATGCACCAATGCATGTACTTATGTTATTTTAAATTGTTTTAATGTTGGTATTTCAATGGGACCCACTTGTGGCAAGCATCCAATGTTATTGTTGTTGTTAGTGTTTATCGAATATTTTTTTTTTCCATCCCCTTCTTCATTTTTACTAGAAATTTGATTGTTTTAAAAGTGCTTTTTTTTAAATATATTAAGGTAAACTAAGTATTCTATGAATCCACATTATTAGAAAGCAACATTTAAAATATCGCCCATATTGTTTCATGAATTCGTTAATTTGTTGAGACTGATGAGGTTTTTGATACTTAGTGGTACTTGTATGGTACTTTATTGAGAGTAATAACAGTAAATATGTTTAAAAAATATATAATTTCCTAGTCATAATATAAAAAATTAAATTGGTTGATTTTGAAAAATTTTAAAAACTTTAGGCTATTTATGCAAATTTTCCTAATTAATTCGACCAACCATTCTTTACCAGCTTAGTAACTTTTCATAACAAAAAATGTCAACTAGTCATTGGACAAGTACTGGGCACGCAATGGAGGTGATGAAGGAAACAGTAGCCATGCACACAACTTATCACAAATTTACAATAGCCCGGCTTGTACTTAATTAGATCAATTCCGGAGAGAATTCACAACATTTATCAGGCTTTGTTCAGAAGAGTAGATATCTACCTAGACGCTGTATAATCACTTGCATTATCTTAATTAGAGGTACCATTAGTAATTTCACTCTATTATATGTGTATGTGGAGTGTTCTTCTCTAATATCTTTGTGTTTAAAATGTGAATATGAGACTAGATACCATTGTCTAATAATATTCTAGTATACAAAAAAGTCTTATCTTTTAGAAAATATTGTCTTGAAGACAAAGAAATTTAGATATAACGGTCAATTTTCACTCGTGGAATCACTGCAAATGTATATTAATTGTCAAGTTTAGCTACATCGGTTGATCCAGAAAATGTATATTTTCCGTCAAGGTCTTGGGAGAATTCACACAAATGATATCACTTCGTTGAGAAAGAAGTAAAGTAGTAAACAGTTACGTATATTACACACACTCATCATTATTGCCTGTAAGATTATAACTTCTCACTTCTCATCTGCCTTAATATCTATTTATTTATTCACCGCTCAAGGACTTGCTCTACACACACACACACACACTCCACGATTTCTCTCACACGCATAATTACATCACCATCATTATCAAAATGATTAATCTTCAATCCCATCCAAGCAAGGAGTAAAGAAGTAAATGTCATCAAGCCTATCATTACTTGGAGAATTGCCACCGTACACCAGTAGTCCATGTTTGCCATCCCTAAGCCCACCAGCAAATGCAGACCAACCACGAGGCCCGGGATGATGATCTGAGCCGGGCCCATCATCCCACCGTGTCCACACCAATGTCTCGGTGTCCAATGAGTAAAGATCACCGGCAAATTTTCCGGCCCCAAGGTGGCCCAAGTCACTGGGGTCTACTTCTCCGCCGTAGACGATTATGTGTTTTCCGATCCCAACAGTAGAAAATACGCTCCGAGCTGTTGGTTTTTCGCCGCTCGTCTCTACTTGGGCCCATTGTGCATGGGCTGGATCAAAGCAATGCACATCATCCACTTCCACTCCAGCGAAACCATACACAACCCATATCTTCCCTTGGGTCACTATCAACCCGGGCCCACCTCTACCCTTGCAGTTCTCCCCTGCCGATGGATATTGGGTCCATTTTCTATCAACAACATCGAAACCCCATAGATCATTAAGCCGGCCTGAAACACCACAACCGCCGAAGATGTACACGTGTCGATCATCAGCGGCCGTTGAGTGGTAGCTCCTATGAGGGGGGCCAGCATCACCGTTAGACAATAGGGTCCACTGGTTTGTACGCGTGTCAAAAGAGTACAGCTCATTGAGCTCCTTATGTGTACCATCCCGACCGCCAAACACATAGATGATATGTCCAACCGCAGCCATTGTGACACCGACGCGTGGCGGAGGGACTTCCCCAGTAACGTCTGCCACAGACCATGTTAGGGTTTCGAGGTCGAAGACATGGAGGTTGTTGTCAACCGGGACACGTGGTGTGAACTCGCCCCCGAAAGCATAGACCTTTTGTCCTACTATGGAAATTGCATGCGAGCTTCTGGCTCCAGGCCCGGAACCCTTTTGGTCAAGCTGAAAAACGAAGATCACAACCAAAAATGCTAATATTGAACAACTACATGTACAAAATTGACTGATTTGTAGTCAATTTGGGATAATAAAAACCATTCTCGATCGCGTGTCAGCAAACCAAATAATTTTGTCATTTTCCATTTTGAAGAAATCAAAATGATCTGTAAATGAATTAAGAATTGACTCTCTATTAACTCTTGATGACTTATAGATAGGCAGGATTCCAAGAAATTTACAAAGCATTCCCTAAACGGAATGAAGAAAACCAAACCCACTACTTGGACTAATTATGCAGCAGCGGCAGTTGAACGATAATCAAAATAGACAACCAACCAATTATAGATAATTCGGTTGGCTATGCAGAAAATAATATCAGAGCAGAATATGGAAAGAGTAATAAAAGCAAACCTTGATCCATGTGCCTTTGGCAGAAGCCATTTATGACTTGGGAAAAGGATAGGGGAGAATAGTCAAGACCCAAGAGTCACTCCGCACTCTGCACTCTGCACTCTGCAGCCTGATTTCTTTCTTCTGGCTCTGGGTTCCAACTTGCAACCACTTATACTTATATCTAAAATATTTTAACCGAGCCTAATATCGTAACTTCCCCCCCAGGGTTAGGCATATCTGGGTAGTGCACAGCTCATGAACCCGCTTACAGTCCTATGTCTAAACTACATGGATGCCCCTCAACTTGTAACAATATTCCAGGAAGTGTTGGTCAACTTATGCTGCAAAATTAGCCATTATCATGGTGTTTTAAGTAAATATAATTTAGATTCTCTCGTGTCGTGGCATGGAATGAGCCCAAGTCGCTGTCAAAGTTCTATTGGAAGCTAATAACCCAATTGCTTCATCAAAACAATTTAAAAATGTTTTCCTTATTTCTTCTTTTCACTGACCACCACCTGCCCCGGATGTGCATGTTTGTAGTTTATTAAAATTAGTGTTATTTGAAAAAAAAATACACACACACGTAGATCCATTGGTATAAATTTATTTTATTTTAATTAAAGTTCTCGATTTAAAATTTAAGAATATAATTACATTAAATATTTATTAAAAAAATTTTACTACTCTAATAACCCTACCCTGCTCGAACTCAACCTAAATTAGTTGAGTTAATACCAAATAATTTAATAAAAAAATATTATTTGTCTTATTCTCCAACTAGAAGGCATGATGCCTCCCTGCGCCTTACATCATCATGCGTTGCCAAGGATTAATTATTTGTTACTTTGTTTTGCCTTCGAGAGCATGGATCTCACCACAACCACATGAAGCCCAGACACAGATAAGCATTTATCTCTACTACAAATTGAATAGTTAAAGGCCTTTTAAACAACCTTTTGTTATTACATCAACATGAAACAATATGAATAATTATGAGCAACCAAGTCACCCACCCTTTTAAAATTATTATATTCTGCAGTTAGAACTGCTTTGTAGTATACATGCATCCGCAATGGAGTTCTATAATCTGCTGGTGAATCTTCCTGCAGATGACTAATAGTGACTGTTAGACGGATCACAATCCCGGCTGTTGAAATACAAGTGGCTTACTTTCCCGGAGCCTGTGTTCAAAGGCATCGGAGAAAAACCAGCATACTCCTTTTCTGACTTTGTTAGGCATATCTGGCAAATATAATTGAACATCTGATGTTTCATTACGTAAGGTTGTGCTGCGTAATCCTCAGCCGGCATCCACTGCAAAAGAAAAATTTTGAAAACAACGCTGTATGATATGATGATTAATTGAGCTAACAAAACACAACGCTGTATGATATGATGATTAATTGAGCTAACAAAACCAGTACAAATATCACCTTCCGCAATTATATTAAGTACCTGGGCAGCCGCAATCTCTGAGTCTTGCTTCTGAATGTGAAAGTTGCGTGGCCGTAGCATGCAAACAAAAAACAGATCCGATTTCCGGAAAAATGAACGGTGGCTTTGCCTGTTTCATTAAGCAAATAGCACAAACACTGTCAAGACCACAGAACTTGATAACCAAGACCGAGACAAGTGCAGCTGTCGAAGTTTCCTTACCTGAAGGCTAAAACTTCAACAAAGTCTGTGTCGATCTGAAACGACAAAAAGGCAATTGAATTAGAATTAAAATAACTTGATACTAATTCGATTGTGCTCTACGGATTTGCGCATTTTTCACTTACTCCAGTCTCTTCCTTAACTTCTCTTACCGCGGCAGCACAAATATCCTCACCCTGTGGATTGTAAAACTTCAGGTTATTAAATGCTCTTAAAAAAATCGTTTTGCCTGATCCTTGATAGAATCAATTTTTTTGCAGAAACGAGTATCACATTATTTCACTACATGACAAGAATCACCCTAAAACTTAACGGATGTTAATTGAATAATCTCACGTCCACTAAGAATAAATCCAAGATTTATATATATATATATATATTTGTGTGTGTGTATGAATGTATGTATGTATTTGTATGTATATATGTATATGGATGTATGTATATGTATGTATATCAAATAAACTTTAGATGACCCTCAATTTTTAATACACCTTTTTAAGTATGAGTTAAACAGGTAAATATTCGTATAATTCTTATATTTTTAAAAATACTTTAAAATACTCTTACATTAAAATATGTTATCTTCTTTTCCTATTTTATTTTTTACCTTTGCAATAGTATCCTTTCAATAATATTTTTCACATTAATTAATTTATCTATAAAAATTTAATTAGTAAATTAGCCAATAATTATTTATTGACAAAAAACTTTACATGGCTAATTTGGAATCACAAATTGAGCTATCCTACGATTCCGATTAAGTGCAAGAAAATATGTTTTGGTTCTAATTAAAGCATATGAAATACTTTGAAGAGTAATGATACAACCACAAACTCTTTTACAAACTTATTTTGTACAAATTGATATGACATTAATTCATTGGTTGAATTAAATATCACTTGGTCCACATGATTTGTTTTTATTAATTTATATTTTCATTCAACTAATGAATTAATGCCACGTCAGTTTGTACAAAATAAATTTGTACAAGAATTTGTGACTGTATCATTACTCTATTTTGAAAATGATTTTGTTTTGTGAAACCCCTTATGTACGTGCAGACGTCACATGTCAAGCAATAATAATTTATTTTATAAATTAAAGTAATTTTTACAAATGGTCGTTTTATAAAAAAAAATTTACAAAATTAATCCTAAAAAGTAGCATAGTAACATAAATATTCTCAAGAAGGTAATAATATTGTTTCAAGGATATAGTTGTAAAAGGAAAAAAATAAAGAAAAAATAAGGATAAAATTGTAAGAATTTAATAGTGTAGTGTTTTGAGTTTTTTTTTTAAAATAAGTATCAAAATTTTTTTCATCAATATCCTCAAGAAGAAAAAAATATTATTATAAGGATATTATTGTAAAAAGAAAGAAAAATAGACATAAAAATTTAATATATTTAATTTTTTGGGTATACTATATTGGGCCTTAATTAATTCAAATTCGAGTTAGGTAGAATTATTAGGACGATAAAATTCACTCAATAAATATTTAATACAGTTATATTTTCAAACTTCAAATCAAAAATCTTGGTTAAATTAGAATAACTTCGTGTAAACTGATTCACACCTGGTCGTAACATATTTAATAATAAAAGAGTTTTGAAATACTTTTTAATATATAAATATTGAACTGGATACTTAAATTAAAAAAAAAAAAGACAAACATTTACTTTTAGTTAAGCCCACAAAATTTCATATGTTATTTTTCATGTAATTCTATAAAGCCCAATACCCCGAATCTGTATACCTCCTCAATGGTCCCGGTTGGAAGCTTCCAGACGCCGGTACCTTTGAGAGCTCCATTGTTCTCCTGCACAACAAGAAGCTGCCAACCAAGAGTGGAACAATTCAACTTAAGCGGCATTCAAATATTGTAAAAAAAAAAAGACAAAAAAAGGGAAAAGTCAACCATTCAAGTTTTGTTGACCATGACCGGACTTTTATAAAGGCCGCCAGTGCTTGTGGTTTATGCGAAATTAATAAATTAAGGTGGAAAATCAACAGAAGCTGAGAGGCAATACCTCTCTTTTATCGTTCATGACAAAAGCACCAACACCAACGCGATGAGAAGCATTAGCAGGAAGAACATCAACAGTTTCCGGGATCCAACATACAAGCATCAAGTAATCTGGTTCAGCATGGTGGTACCGAAATCCTTCCTGAACAAAATTTAGAATAAGGACCAGGATCAAATCAAATATATATATATATTAATTTTCTGATTCGGAATTTTAAAATGTAGAAAAGTGTAAATAAGTCTAATAAAATTTTAAAACCGCATGATTTTAAATACTTACAGTTTTAAGCCTTAAAATCATACGGTTTTAAAACTTTCCCATATTATTTCGCACTTTAAAATTCTGTATTGAAATATTTCTCTCTTTATATATATATAACCATATTTACGTATTGTATATATATACTTGTATTTACCTGAACTGCAGGTTCAACAAGATTAGCAAGTTCAATATGCAGTTTAATCCAAACACCCCTCTTCCCCTGCAAGATGTAAATATTCTCACAAGTTAGTTAAAAAACATACCCCTTGGAATAATTCGTACGTAGCAATAGAGTTTACAAATTTAATGGCTAGAAATTAAATATATCAATGTACCTGCTGCCTCCATAACGATAATGAAGCTCTAAGCCTAGAAGAAAAGACCTTAGAATCCATTGGCTGTTTCATATCTACTGTAACCCCACCATGCAAATCACCAACAGCAGTGAGTAATTCTGGACACCGAACGCCATCTTCAGGCATCATGTTCTGCTCCTCCTCAACTGATATTCCACTCGTTGAAATTGGATCGCTGGACATGTTTCCAATCTATTAATATTGGAACCCTCTGTACTCTAGCCTGCGACCTGAACGAAGAGTAATGAAGCATGAAGTCAAGTTTACCAATGATTCAACTTTGAAACAGATAAAGCAAATGGCCAATGATATCACAAGCCACAATGCAAATTGCGTTAGGAGCAAACCCACTAAAATTAATAACCAGAATTGACAACACTCGGAAGACGACTAATCTGTTCGCATGCATATATATGTATACCTATTGGTCGACAATGGAATCAAATGGGGCTGCAAAAAATAAATAAGACGCCAAGGAGTTAGCCTTCAGCTGGCAAAAGTGTATATTTAAATTAACTTGTTGGTTCTGAAAAATTCTAGGCGCGAACTAAAATCAAATACGCTCAATTCTGACGCACGTATGAAAAGATGTTCAAATCCATGCTGAAATATATAAGGTGACGAGAGCGCGGTAACGTCGTTTACGGGACTGGTAAACGAAACGCGACAGGGGATCCTGTCTGTTGTTTGATTATTGCTGCGTGTTTGCCGTGAGGTTTCCGTGCATGGAACAAGTAAAATTTAGATGGAGATATAATTCGCAGCTTCTTCCTGAATTTAATTGTTCTATTTATTTTAGTCTTTTTTTATTATTCATTCTGTTTATTCGTTTCCACGTTGTTTCATTTTATAACAAAATCACGCGGGGGAGCTTTGACTCATCATTACACGTTGTCTTGGTGGAGATAATAATGTTTACATCACCGCGACATTAACCCAAAGAGAGATTGCCACTTTTCTCCCACAATAATTAATATATTATTTTTTTTATTATTTTTATAATAATTAAAAAAAATTTAATA